>JAOXOE010000787.1:8715276-8785325 GCA_028565055.1 Phoeniculus purpureus
GGCTGGATGAGGCTCTGGCCAGCCTGATCTAGGGTGGGGTGTCCCTGCCCATGGTGGGGGGGTTGGAACTGGATGATTCTGTGGTCCCTTCCAGCCCTGACTGATTCTAAAGCCTGTGTTGTAGGTGCTTCTAGAAAACAATATGAATGTGTTCCTATGTGACTTTGTCTGGGTGGTCCTGCTGTGGCAGGGGGATTGGACTAGATGATCTTTCAAGGTCCCTTCCAAGCCCTAATGATTCTATGATTCTATGATTGTATGTCCTGGCTGTGCTCATCAGGTCCCAGTGCCCAGTGCCATGCCTCAGATCAGTAACTTGTCCTGCCCTCTGTTCTGCACCATGGATGAACCTCTGTCAAGTCTCTGAGTCTCCAGCGATGTTGCCCAGGCTGCCATAGGACACAGGCTGGGTGGTGGCTGGGGTGGAGGTGAGTAGCCCAGCCCCACGCCCAGCCATACCTAATCAAGCCACAAGTGATGCTGGCACAAGGCAGCCTCCCACGTGCTCCATGTGGCTGGAGAAAGCTCAAGTCCTGGGGTGCTCCAGCTCCATGCTGTGTTTCATTTGCCATTTTTAAAGCAGTAAGTGATTCTGTGAGCCAAACAAATGCCTGGCATTTTGCTGTGCCCATGTTTTCCCGTGGCCAGGCTGACCTTTGTGAACACTAGAGTCACAGCTATGACAGGCAGCTCACTTGAGCTCTCCCTTCTGGGAGCTGGGGACTTTTTCTAATTGCTGGAAGAGCCAAAAAGTCTTTCTTCAGACCCTGATTTCCCCTTAGCAACCAGCTTTCCACCTCGAGTTCCCTTCTCTTCACCTTTCCCTTCCATGTAACACACAGCTGGTACTTGTTCTTGAAACAATCCTGCACTGATGCAGAGGCAATTGGCAAAAAAAACAGCAGTTGCAGAGTTCACCCCAGCTCTATGAAATCACTCATAAATGTGTTTAACTTCACTAAAGCTGTTCTTGTGTTTAGTCTTAAGCATGTGCTTAGGTCTTTCACAAGTCCTTGGCCCTCTCACAGTCACAACTGGGTCACGCTGATTACCTGAGTAATGGCAGAATGAGGAAGAGGCACTTGTTGGGATCCCTGTGAAAGCATTTCCCTGAGCCTTTGCTCAGGGGTCTGCTCTGATGGCAGATGAATGCAATTTGTGATTATCCAATGGAGGAATAGAGCATGAAATCCCCTATTAAGGTCCTCTTAGATATGTCTGCAAAATGCTGAGCAGGCAGTAAAGCACCCATGGCATGGCTGCTGCATGTTGTGCTGTCCTCATTGCTTGCAATTACTTGTCTTGCTGTCTGTTTCACTTGGTCTGCACCTTACCAAGTTTTCATCTTGCTCAAATGTTTAAAAAAGCCCCAAGAAACCAAAAAGAACCCAAACCCCAAAGCTAGTGTCATAAAGTAATGACATAGGTTTTAAATTTAAGTCTTTAATTGCTATTTACTTTCAAATGCTCAAGATCTTTATGCTCAGTATACTTATCCTTTGCCTTGAAACCACAAGCACTAGACATAGTGTTCTTTTGCAGTGGGTGCAGGTTGTTCAGCTCATGTCTTGACTTGGGAAATGGCAGTGGAATCAGGTACTTTGTCACTGCCATGTAGTAAAGTCCTGCAGAAACTGGGAATAAGGTCTGATGTGCTAACTGACTGAGAAGCACATCAGTAATGTAAGACAGGTTTTAAATCTGTGCACTGAGACATACTGCTCACTTCACTTGTGTATACTGCGTGGCATGCCTGGTCCTTGCTGTGTCCTTTTCAGCACCCAACACTGTGGGATGGTTCTCAGCACCTGCTGAAGTCAAATAAGGATAATTACTCCTAATAGCTACTCAGTTTCACACCTCTTCTAGCTAGCCAAGACAGATCACAGGCACATGTCACCAAAGTAAATAATTAGAGTAATGGTAAATGGCTAAGCACCATTTCGGTACATGGCACGAGGGTTTGCCTTTATGACCCATGACTGAAGCACTGAGGTTCCATAGCTTTCTCTGCCCAACATAATATATTTCCGTTCCCAGCTTACAACCTGCACTGGCTCTGTGTCTTGCTTGTGCTAAGAGCTCTGACATACAAGTGAGTAACCGTGGTGTAACAAGCTCCTGCTTGTCAAGTTCCTCACCACAACTGCCTTGTTCATGCTCTCACCCCACCAGAGGCAGTGCATGATCTGCTTTTTTGTGGAAGGGGAAAACTGTTTTGCTTTATTTTGCATTTGCCAAGGGAGGAGAGCAAGCATAAAGATAGTTGCCCAAGAATAGCCAATACCTGTTAACTTGAAGTATTATTCTTGAGCTAAAGTCACTTTATATGTTGAGATCACACTCATCATTTCAGATATGAACTTGGTACCAAGCAGGCAAACCGTTTCGTGGATCTCCTCATTACCTTCAAACCATGAGGAACTGTCTCCATTGGATGGATGTAATAGATGTGCCTGGGGCTGTTCAAGCTAGGGCAAGATATCACAGGCAGGAAAGAATCAACATAGGAATATTAACAATATGTTCTTTTGCTGGTGCAGTTTTCCCATATGATTACAAGTGATGAGTGCTCCGTGGGAGTGAGGAAAAAAAAAGATCAGGCCCCTACCGATAGGCCATACGCAGTTGTTCACAGTCATATGCCATTCTCTACTGTAATTCATTTGTTTGCTCTTATGCTGCTGTATTCTGTCCTGAAGGCTAACCACATATCATATATATTTAAAAGAACAGTAGTGTATAACTGGTACAGATCTTAGGCTTTCTTTCCCAAAACATTATGATATTCCTGCTGAGAATACAAAGATAAAGGCTTTAATCCTTGGGAACAAAAGAGTGTGAGTAATTCCATTTCATTGCATGACCTGGAATCTCCACCCATATAAATACATCAAAGAGTAGCAATGATTTCACTCTTTGACACCCATGGGATGAGGTTCTCACCCTGGGAAGCAAACAGCTCCTGTGGTTAGGCTGGACAGTGCCCGTGAGGCTGGGTAACATGGATGTTTTCAGTGTTCTTTGATCTTCCTGCTGGACCAAAATTATTCACATCTCCCCAGTGTTTCTCAAAAACTTACCCAAGCACTCAAGGCAATTATTTTTAAATGTGTGTGTGTTTTGGGATGAGTCCATGAATCCTGACTCATGACTGACTCAGCCCTTACTTAAGCAAAACTCCACTTGATTTCATTACAAATGGAGGCAGGACGTTGTGATTTACCCCCATGCCAATGGGATCTGCCTGCAAGAGCTCAGCATCAGCTCTTGGAGCCAGTGCCCTTCTACAGCTCCCAGCAGCTGCCAGTGCACTGAAGCACTTCACAGACTCTCACATGACACTGATACTGGCTGCTGTGCAAACAGACCCATCCTGCTTGACTGTGCTGCCCAGGCCACCCCAAGGGTGATGGAGAGCCGTGCTGGCCCTCTGCTTTGTTGACTAATAGCTCTCAGAGCTAATCCTACTGAATGGCTGTAGGGAGTTCTGTGACCCACGTTAATCAGGAGATCAGACTAGATGGTTGTGATAGCCTGACCATCTGGCTGAAAACTGTTATGCTGCAGATTAGCTGTAACTTGTCAGAGTATTTAATTTTGTTATCAATTAATTTCAAACACATGTCAGACACAAGAGTAGCTTAGGTAAGAGAGCAGTAATAGCAACGCTAGCAGAAAGAAGGAAGTAGGAAGAACAGTATTGAATACCCAAGCAAGTCTGACAGAGTCTTGCTGGACTCTGTGGGATCTGAGCTACTCTGTGCCACGTTTCCCAGTGCTCATGGCTCCAGGCAAGGGTAGTGCCATGGTGCAGCTGGACCTGACCTGGCTCCCTGCACTCCTGACTGCAAGAGTCAGCTCAGATCTCACCAGCCTTATTAGCTCTGGCTCAGCGCCCGCAATTCCTATTCAGGCTGGCTCCATGCAACGTGCCTGGGTGTCTGTGCCATGCACATCCCACCATAGGAGTGGTGTTCCAGTGTCAGGAATGTGGGACAGAGACGCTGGGGCTGCCTGCTCACGGTCACATTCGCACAAAGGAAAGAGGCTTTGCTGAAGCAGGCTGTCCTGCCTGGAGCCAGCCCAAATGGCTCTGTCCTGGCACAGCTCATCCAGAAGCCACCCAAGGGAGACTGAGAGTGAGGAAATAGAAATAAACTGTCTTGAAGTGTCCCTGCTGTCCAACACTCCCAGGAGAGCCTATTAAAACCCAACCGTTGTCTGCTTAGCAAGTGTGACTGCCAACATGTGGCTAAAGCAACCCGAAGGCTTTAATGGAAATGTTATTTATTTCTGTGTCAGTTAAGATAATGCCATTGTGTTTTGCATGGCTGCACCTTGACAAATGACCTGATTGGTTTTATTCCTAACTACAGCTAGAAATAACAGAGCTGCTGTGCATAGTCAGATCATTTGTGTTACTGAGGTTTCTGGCCTGTCAGAAGAGGAAGCGTTTGCAGGACTGGGCTCGGGAGTATTGGCCTGTCAGAGGCTGCTGCACCCTTTGTTGCCCTTAACCATTTTTTTCATCAAAGTAAACAGGTTTGATCTCCAGTTTGAGTAACTTGCTGTTCTGTCTTTTGTAATGCTGCATTAATAGGCTTTGAAGATGCATTTTCTGCCAACATAAACACTTTCTTGAAGGTAACAGAAATGAGTCCTTGCTTGCAGTAGTTTGCTGTGAATGTTATGAAGGCTATAAAATAGATGTCCCCGTCCAAATCAACTTTAAACTACCCCAAGGCTTGTGCAGTAATGACTAAATGAAGGTCTTCTCAGAGGGCATGGTTTTGTTGGTTTTTCAATTTCTTTTTTTTTGTTTTCTTTTTTCTTACCCTTTTTTGTTTTAAGACAGGAGAACTGGAAGCTGCCTGGTCCAGTGATGTTCCCTGTCCGTCCATCTCCCCATTCCACCCTAGACTTCTTGGGAGGACACATGAAAATTGACTGTGTACAACTTCATGTTCGGCACAGCACTTCCTCTGGGTGATATTTCCAAAGGAGTTTTGTGTCTCTTAGATATTCCTGAGGAGTCAGCGAATTGCACAAATAATTTATAACTATTTCTTTCTTCCTGGCCGCCTCTGACTCAAGTCACAACCTTCACTTTCATTGCCTCAGTACCTGCTCTGCTGTAGTCAGGAATGACTCCTATTGACTCCACATATGTTAGCTCACCTCTCTATTTTCTTTAAGGCCGTCTAAGGGCCAGGCAGCAAATATATTCAAATATAGACAACGTTATGAAGAAATGTTGTGACTATCTTGTCTTTAGCACATTCACATCAAGTATGATTTTGGCTCTGCAGATACAGAAATTAGTAGAGTCAGCAAGATCTAAGTCAATTCTAGGGAAAGTAGGTGAGAAAGGAAATTCTTGAGTGCTAGCTCTTTTCACATTCTTCGGATGTGAATTCAAATCTGCCCCACACTGAAGAGCCTAGAAACAAGATCTTCAGGTCTTTCCTAGTTGTAATGAGAACACACCCAGACAGAGTACATGAGGAGAATTAAAGGAAGGAGATTTGCAAAACCTCTTAAAACAGCAAGCTTCTTAATTTTCCTTCAGAATTCAAAGGAGCCGTCAGCCAAAAATATTTAAGGACTGCAGCAGCTAAGCCCCAGCAGAGACTGGCTCGGTTTGCTCAGGCTTATCTGAATTTTGTCCTGTAAAAGCGTGAATTATTGACTCTCCCCTTTTCTCTGCTTTACAGTCCTCAGGTACCTGGAGGGTATCCCAGAAAAACAGGAGGTTGAGCCAGTCCTCTCAAATCCTAGTGTTTTCTAAGTGCTTTCTGAATCCAACTGGTTAAACCTAAGTTTGAATATTTAAAGGTCTTCAAAATTCCCATGTAACAGCTCCCACCCCAAAAGAAAAACCAACTAAGCAGCAGTGCTCTCCTGGAAACCCAGTCCGTGGCTGGGGAGTGGCAGCCATCGCCTCAGCAGTGCTGGGAGCTAGAAGCTGCTGCAAAGGCACACTATTATTCCAGCCTAGTGGTTTCCAGAACTTGGGCTTTTATTGCTGTGGGTGAAATTCATACTGTGTGTGGTGAGAACCAACAAGGCTGACAGTGTAGTGGGACTGAATAATGCACAGGCCTTTGCTAGTCCTGTTGCATAGGAATGATTCCCATGTCCTTCAGGAAAAACAGAGCGAATCAAATTTGAAGAGCCTCTGCAGCACCACTGCAGCAAATTAGAAAAGATATTGCAAAGTGAAAGACTTGGTCAGATCCTTTTAGAATTTTTTATCGTTGGTCACCTGGCTATTTCCATGCCCAATGCTGTGTGTTAATTCTTGCAGCTGGTGGAGTTAACACAACACAGCACAGTCTGGGGGAAGTACCCTGATGTTTTTGTCTCTCTGGACTTGCTGCCCTTTCCCATCAGCTGCAGCATCTCCACTCGCTCAGGCAGGATCCAGCCAGACCCTGTGCCCACCAAACCTCCCTTCTTCCCATCCAGGTTCCTGTGGCTGCCACAGAGCAGAGTTCCTGCAGCCCACTGGCCTCGCTGTCCTTTTCATGGGGTCTTTGGCTCTCCAACCATGCACTGTTTGCTTCATTGTGCAGGACAGGGTTTAACACTCTCCCTTGTAAAACCTTGAATTAAAAAGCAGTGTCTTAGAAGGCTTAGCTGGGATTAAGCAGCACAAACCTCTTACACACAGAGCTAACACTAAGTAAGCTTTTCTAAATTACCAATACGTGATGTATTTAGGATGAGAGCTCTCCTATCGCTCTCCATCACACTTGGGTTGTTTTAAGGGATATAATGGAAGTTGAGTTTACTGCCTTCCACTAGGACTTGGGTGTTTAATACCTTCTTGGTCTTATGATGTTCCAGCCATAATTTCTAAACAATTTGCTGCCTTCCCAGGCCAAAACCAGGACTGGTGTGGACAGGTGCAGTGCTAGCGGCTTCAGCAGCTCTCCAGTTGTGAATCTGTAGGCAGCCTTTGTCAGTAGGTAAAAGCAGAGGACCACAGCTAATTTTAGCTCTGCTATGGGACTTTATCTCTGATATCCCTCAGCACTGTCCTTACATATTTAAAAGAAGACTTCTGGGTAAGGATTCTTTTACGCAGAAGTTAAGCAAAGAGGTTACAGTTTTGTGCCACTTAAATAACTGACCTGTAGTGTCACTTGCATTGCACAGTTCAGTGTGTGAGAAGCTTTCCTCTCCTGTGCAGAGGCAACCTGGAGATGCGGGAAAAGCTCCTCTGTCTTCTGTTTCCTTGACTGCCTGGCTTTCCTCCACATACTCCCATTTGTAAGATATTTATTAGGTAGGGAAAAGTAGAGTAAAATGTAGATCTCAGGTATCTGGAGCTGCATTGCTCTGCGAAGCAGCTCTGCACATGCAGGGTTCTCGTTACATCTTTAAAGAATCACAACAAAGAAAAGGAGCTGACACGATGAATTTTGATCTGGAAAATGAAATCTGACATAACCAGTAGTTACATTTTTCTTATTCCCTGGTAGTTTGCCTAAAGGCAGCTTTTAAATAATTCCTGCTTTTCACCTCCTGAGAAACAGTCTATTTGCTTCTGAATTAATTAGGCAGCATCATAAAAACCCTCTAAAGACTTTGAAAGCTGCTGATCTAACTTTTTCAAATATGTAGTGGGCCTGATCCTTAGGCCATCCAGTGGGAATTATGCTCTTAACTTTGATGGGAATGGGAACAGGCACTTATGTGTGATCTTACTGAACAAATAGGATTCCCAGTAAATAGTAGTAGATGTTACTTCTTCTGTCTGCTTTTCTGGCATCTATTTCAAGTCTTGCCATATTGAGAGAGTATCTCCTTTCTTATTTAATTTTGCAGTGTTAGTATCTGCATTGTTACTGCGTTGATGAGTAGAGCTGCGCAAGATAGAGAAGTTCTTTCTGCCCACATGTTACATCCTGTGTGTGACTGACACACAAGAGATGGGCAGTTGGGCAAGACCAGGGAAATCAGTGGAGCTCTTATTATGTGGAGTTTGGTATCTTTGCTATGATGTTTTTTTTAACTGAAAAAACCCCCAACCCTAATGGACTTTATTTGACCAAATTGAAGATGTCTGTACCATTACAGGGAAATACAAAGTAAAATGAATAGAAGAAACAGGTACGTTTCCAGGCTCATGAGTTTTTCATGAAGTTGGGCTTTATGGCCTGGATGGTCTCTCTCTGTTCTACCTTTCTTTGTTGTTACATTCCTGACTTTGCTGTTGCCAGTGGCAATATCACCAATACAAGTCAGGACAGGGATTAGATCAAAAGATGCACAAGGAACCAAAGATGGCTCTGAGTGAGATCTAGAGCTCAGATTAGGAGATCTAAACACCTGTATGTTTTTCAGGTGCAGGTTTGTGTACTGCTGGTGTTATGCAGAGGGGTTTGCTCACACAGCTCTGGAGGATTCGTGGTTGGCGTAATGTCTGGTGTACCTGTCTCATGGAACCTATTGCTTTTCTAAGTGACACAGGCTAGAAATGCAGGGGTTTTCAGTATGGACCAAACAGGAAATTTGTTTCAGGGATGACCATTTCAAATGTCATTATTTTCTTCTAGCCGTTAGAAATGTCAAAATAATGTCCTTACTAACACTTCTGGTTTTTAAAACTTGAAACCAGATTCCTTCTTAAGTAGATATGCTGGAGCTGTTCCTCCTCTCTTTCTGTTACCTGACTTCTGAGTGAAGCTATGACTTTCACCATCCCTTCCCCAGGTCAGCACCTAGCTTGGCATCACCCAGCTGCTGGGCTGCTTTGGGAAATAAGACAAGAGAAGGATTTATCACAAGAAAACCCAGTTTGTGAGTGAGAGCTGGAAGGCAGATCCCACTTTATCATTTTGATTATCCCCAGCTCTCCCTTGTGAAGTTTTGGTGCCTGCTCTGTAAAGGTGTTGGGCATTTGGAAGGTTCCTAAAGATTCCAGCAATTTGGGTGTTGTGGGCTCAGGAGCCAACTCCAAACCCAAGTCAACTCACCTCCAGCAAGTTCTATATAGAAAGGAATGAAAAGCCCTGGGCCCAGAGAGCTGTTTCCTGGCATGCTATTTTTTTCAGCTAATGTCAGAGATTTTACTTGGCTTCTTTTTTCCTTTTCAGACCTGCTTATACGCATTTTATTCACTGGAGCTTTGCAAAGCACAAATTAACTTCTTCTAAGATGAAGAGGTCAGTTAGTTGTGTTCCTGGCACCAACTTGGTCTTCCATGTCAGTCTGCCCTGGGAGGTTTTAGAAGGCAGTGTGTCCTCCCTGTGCTGTACCAAGCCTGAATTTCTAGTCAGGAAAAAACGTTGTGGGCAAAGTCTAAAGAGTTACAGCTTTATTTACAGTTTAGTTGCCACCTACAGCAACATGGCTCATCATGAGCAGTGCCTTGGGCATGTTTTTACTTTATAACTTAGTGGGGCTGTTTACAGTGTTGTCAACAGAAGAAATAAAGGACCAGGATGGAACCATGACCCCAGTAAACTCAGTGGCAAAACCTCCATGGACTTCAGTAGACCAGCATTTCACTTAGTCCTGTATGTGAGGAGCATATATTTTATTATCACCTTGATGTCTGCTTGTTCAGCCGCTTTTCTCAAAGTACATTCAGTCCGTGGGCAGCCTCATGGGCCTTGGCAGTCCCTGAGGTACTTCTTCGGTGCTGATAAATTGCAGGTTGTTTTTTGGTCACATCCATCACTTCCTTTTCTCCCTTCAGATCACTGCTCTTTCTCTCTGCCTCTTGGAAATGATTTTGCCTCCTTTTTACTAATATCTCTAGATCTGAATCCATGTAACATAGCAAAGAGAAGGAGGAAAGGATGTTTATGGATTTTCCCATGGCTACAAAAGAGGATCAGGAATTGGATTAATGGGTTGGGTCAGCAGGTCAGCACTCATAGTGGGATAGCATATCGGTGAGAATTCCCTAGATTCACAAATCATCTGGTTTGTAGAAGAATTGGATGAAATCTTCTATTCCATCTCCACAGCCTTCTTTGCCCTCCACCCAGTTAAGTTGTGAAATTCAGGGCAGATTGTATGTGCATCCACCCACCAGTGCTGCTATGCAGAGGCACACACATGCATTCATAAACACCCTACACCAGCAGGCACTTCACGTGCTGTACAGGTTTGGTAATATTCTTTCCAACAATTAATCTCCATGTTTGTGGGTTTGTAAGGATTCCTGTCCTATCTCCAGGAAGATAAATTTCTTTCTATGTCCTGAGTGCCAGTGATATGCGGAGGCCAAACTGCACAGTACCCTTTGAGGAGAGACTTCTTAAAAGCCTTCCAGACCTTGACTGTCACAGAGAACTATATTTGGAAGGATGGGAAAGCAACATGAGAGGCACATGGAGCAAAAGCTGTGAGCATCAGCAGTTTACTGCAAGTAAACAGTTTCACTTCTCTGGCCTTGTCAACAGGATCTGACTACTGTAAGGTAACAAGGCTGTAGACCTAAACCTGTCTGCTTCCCCTGCAGTCTGAATTATAAACTGCCAACACTCACGCCAGTCATTCTGTGACCCACCATTGCAGTGCTTAATTCTACCACTGCAGTGTTTAACTTGCCCTTGCGGAGCCCTTTCCTTTGCTGGAAGGAAAAAAATCACTAATCTTTCTTCCTACTCTTGCATGGATCTACAAAAACAGGACTTTGTTACCTGTCTGGGATCAGACAGTGCTCCAGATCACTCCAAAACCATCCTCTGCGTTTTGGAGAATGGGCTGTTACTGTCCATTTTTATCCTGATCATCAAGAAGCAGACAGTGCTGGCAGCTCTTTCCATGGTCCTATTTAGAGAGAGCTCTGTGAGCTGAAAAGTGATGGTGCAGTAGCATCTGCTTTCCCTGAATAATTGTGGACATTCCCACCTCTCCACTCATCCCTTCAAGCACCTTGGAGTCATAAATTGCAATGCTAGAGTGAATGGAGTCATGCTTAGGGAATGATCTCCCTGTTCAAGGTGAATCCTGATACCTGATGTGTGAGAAGACCAGGCACATGCTAAAAATTCCTTGCTAATTTAGGTTGCTAGTTCATCAAAAACATCCTCCCAAACACGCACAGGATGTATTAAGTTATGGTATAGTAAGCAATCGGCTTGTCATACTGACATTTCTGCTCCCTGCCAGAAAGTCCTGGACCCCGTTATCTCTCTCAGGAAATCAGATCTGGTAGTGTCACCCTGCAATAAATTTGTGTAACTGGAAACCTCTCCCCAGCCACATAAACAGATGAGGACAACTGAGCATTGCTGTTCCCTGAAGGCTGGAATATAAATATATACTGGACTGACCAGCAACATCTCTTCTATGTTATGGCTGCAGTGAAGCCTCAGAGAACAGATCTCCATTCTGTTGTGTGAGCCTTGGTTCAGCAGCACTTTGGAGTAGGCACAGAGAGTGTTAGGGTTTACCTTTTGAGGTTATCAAATGAGGGGATGTAACCGTGTGTGTTATTTTATGTTGTTGCCTTCCCACTTGCTGTTCTACTTAGAAAAGCTTGGAAATGCTGCCCGTTGTGCTGCAGCAGTGGTGGTTCTGGCAGTAAGGACACAACTCTGTGCATGCTGTCACCTTAGTGACTTACAGACCAGAAGTAGGAGTTCTCATAAATGAAACTTCCTCTGTGTGGTGATCCTGTTGGTAGTGTGGTTGATGGTCACAAATTCTGGACTCTCCAAGCTGTTGTCTCTGTACCTGATCTCCAACACGTTTTGTTCATCAGTCTCTGTCTCAGTCTCCTTATCTGACACTTGAGAGTTGTTGCCCTTTTCAGGGACCTGTGAAGAAGAGCTCTAGGTTAAGTATTGGTTTGCTTCTTCTCAATATTAAAAAAATCATTACTGTGTGTAACTTAATGGAAAGTTCATTCTTCTTTAGAAAGCCCTGAAAGGAAACATTTAACTTCTTAAACAACACATTCCATTTTACCAAGGTGGTGTTTGAATGGTTTTAATTAATGAAAATCTAATTTTCAATAAACTAAATATTTCCATTGTGTGTGAAAGAAAGATTGCCCTTTTCTAATATGGAAATGCTGAGGCAGCTGTTTCAAAGAGCCATGCCAGAAGCATAAAGGACTTTCACCCTGTCGGTGCAGTGTTTGAGCCAGCAGAGTAAAACTGAGCAGGCACAGTGATTGCAAAAGCACCAGTTTCCCAACAAATATTAATACGACATCTTCTACTACTAATTAATTATTAATTATAATATTAAGAATCACCAAAGCCATTAGACAGAGGTGCTGGTAAAACCCTTTATCCTCTTTGAGTCAGTCCTCAAGGCTGGCAGTACCTTTGGCTGTGTTTCTGGAACCCAGGGCAGCCCTGAGTCCACCACTGTGGCTTCTTGGTGTGGTGTCCATAGAAGTGAAGGGCCATGTCACACTATGTAGTGTGTGGCTGGGGGTGGTTTTGATTGGGCTAGGAAGGAGCATCCAGGCCAATCTCTGGGCCAATGATTTCTTGTAAATGATGAAACTAGTAGTAAGGACTCTTATGGTGTAATAATTTTCCATATTAGCTTTCAAACACAATGCAGCAGGTAGTAGTTTACCAGGCACACCCTGACTTCCTTGTAAGGCTCATTTTGGGGATATTTTCTCAGTTTGAACATTGCTTATTGGTATTCTTAAGGAAAAGCAGGATAAATAGTCTGCTGTGTTTTGCAGAGATCGTGTAAGTCCATGTTGTGTTTTATCTGGTTTCGTACCAAGGCATTAGCACACACGATTGTCTCTTATTTGCAGTCTTGGCTCATTAAGGTGATGATTTGATAAAGCAGGTTGTTGTCTTTACCTTGGGGGATCTCTTCTGGTTGATGTATTGATACAGTGGGCAGACCTGTCGATACGCTCCTTTTTGTTCTCAGCAAGTGCTGCGGCATGTCCCACACTGTGATTTATGGTCCCCACCTCGTGCAGCCTGCCAGCCCCAGCACAGTCTGTGCACTTGGCAGAGATATTCAGGGTGTGTCTTGGGAAAAAAGCTGGGGTTGGGCCACGGGGAAAAGACTGGGGGAGGTTTCTGAGGAGACCCTCCATGTCCTTGTCTGTCCCTGACTCCTCTCAAGTGCTGGCAGGAGCTCAGGGAAGAGTTTATTCCATGCCACAAAGGAAGAACCCATTTCTTCAGTAAATCAGACACTGCAATGGATTGAGGAGGTCCCAGAGGTCTATGAGGATGTCCTGGATAAATTTCCCTTAAAGAGAAGTTAAGAAAACACACAAACAGTGCAGAGGGGTTATTTCACCCCAGCAGCAGGGTCGGGGCTTGGATGGCCCCAACCTGCCACTTTGAGGCTCAGTTTTTCTTTTAGGAGCAGAAAACGCCTCACCCTGGCAGCCCTGCACAGGGCTTGTGTCCTCTGCAGGGACAAGGTAGGTGTCAGAGACATCCCTAACTGAGCAGATGGTGATGGTAAAGCTGTGTCCTGTGTATGTGGCAGTGACACAAAGCAGGACTCTTTCAGGAGCACCTGCAGGGCAGGTATCTGCACGGAAGCCCTTGTCCCATCATGTTCTCTTGCCTGTTTGAGAAACTTGCATGTAATCCTGCTAAGCACCGAGAACACTTGTTTCCACAACGGGCTGACTTGGAGATTAATTAATGCCACACAGTGTTTGTTATATATTAGCAGTAAATAAATTTTTGGAGACAGAGTGCTGATAAACAGCTATTTCTGGGGAGAGGAGGAGGTATTTGGCATCACTGCAGTGCACCAGACCAGGTAGAGAAAACAGGCCACCTGTGGGAAAAAGCAGAAATACTCCAGAGCAGCCCGTTGCCTTCCCTTGTGTGCAAACTTGGTGCCGAACCGTCGCTTGTTCCTCCCCAATGATAAAAGGACAACTTAAATTATTAATAATAATCTGAGTCTCGATGTGACTACTAAATAATTTTCAGTTAGACATTATGTAAATTTGAAGTAATTTTTTTACTGGTCATGCATAATAAAATAACTGTGGTGATTAATTTTTCACCCTCGGCGTTTAATTAAGATCATTCGGGAGGTTTGGGCTGATATACCATCCTATAAATCACAGTCCAAGCCACTGAAAAAATAACTGCCTAGCTTTCAGATTAGATAACGATATTTTGGGGATGGAAATCTTGCTGACAGATAGTCACCCAGGTTGTCCTAATCAGGAGGGTGATTGGTCTTGGGAGCACTGAAATGATATACGCTGGCTATTAAGATACGCAGTTCAGTATGTGCTTTTCTGGGTTTAATTTTAGGGATGGACTCATTCCATCATCTATATTCCTGCATAACTCACTGCAGAATAAATAGAGCGTTGTTTGACGTTAGCCTAATCGGCTTTTAAAGCCAATGCAACTAAACTGTCCGAGGGGATAAAGTGAGTAGTATCAGGTCACATTTTATTCCAGAATAAATGGGTCCAGGTGCGGTGTTTTGCAGGAGCAGCCTCTGTGCTTTGAATGCACAACATTAGTTTGAATGATTGCTCAGGCTTAGACAAGCCTGTGTTTCCCAGTCTCAGCAGATACATGGGGCAGTGTTGATGATGGTTATTATAATTGCAGCCTCTGCAGAATCCTCAGAGCTCCTGCAACACGTCCCAAGTCCACACCAAGGAGCTGCTTTCTCATGCATATGCGGATTTCATAGTCTGGAGCAAAATGAGCAACATGCTGATATGCTGGGAAAAAAATACTGTGGAAGTGTGTCCAATCCAGCAGTAACTGGGATGCACAGTTTTCCCTCTGGTTGCTCTGGGTGCCTTCCGTGGGATTGGGCTGTGCTCACCTACGGCTCTGCCCCACAAGTTAGTGCAAGTCGGCAGGATGTGTTGGTACACAGGATGGACCCTGACTCATGGGGAAAGCTCGAGTGGAAAACGTTGCCATCCTCCTACAGATACTTGTGGTTTTTCCTGTATAATTTCTTTTTTTTTTTTTATTTTAAATAAATCAGGAGTTTAGCAATAAAAACTAATGCTGAAAGGAAGTGGTGCAGGTGAGCCCTGTAGAATTTCACACCGTGTCTGTGAACAGAAATTCTTTTCAGGACACTCAACTAGATTTGAAAAAAAATAAGGTGGAAGGTGGTTTCTTTGATGCCCAGAAAGTAAAGCATAAAGTGACTGTGTTGCTAAATCCTGTAGGAGTTACTCCAGAGTTAGGAAATAACAAGAAGATACTGCTCTGGAACACCTTTCCTTGAATTCTCCTGCTCTATTCCAGAATGCATTTGTTGCGATTCGGTTGCTTTCTGAGGGGCAATCAAGTGCTAACTATTGTCTTTTACATCACACCCTGTATTTCTCCTGCTTAGTTGTGAAGGGCAGGCAAATTCTGGCTTACCTTTCAGTTTCATTGCTATAAATCCAGAGTAACCCAGATTAAATCAGCCAGTAGTTTTCAGTCCTACCTCTGAAACGTGTCATTTCAAAGGAATGACTCTGGATTTTACCACACAAGTCTGGCCCACAGTGCGTGAAGAGATGGTCTGCATTAATTACACCAAACCACGCCCTTGACTGAAGCCTCTTCAGCAGCACTAATGCACCAGGCAGCAACTCTCACTGTGGCATCAGGAAAAAGAGAACATCAAGGGAATAATTAACATCTAATTTAGCAGTTAGACTGGGATCTAGGTGGGTTTCTGCATTAAGTAATCACTTACAGAGGTGGGCATGGTCGGGGCTGCCCACTCTGCTTAGCTCCACAACACCAGGACCACCTCCCTCCAACTCCTTCACAGCCCGGGGAAAGCAGCTCTGTTAATAGTGTGTGGGAGGGTTGTGTCTGGGAATGTCGTAAGGACATTCTTTGGACACTGAAGGAAATGCGGGGATACAGGCACACCCATACACTCAGGCATCGCGCTTAAACATCTCTGTGTAAATGGCTTCAGAGATCTCTTGATTTCCTTTGAAGCTGAGGATCTCAGTATAATCCTCCTTAAAAATATGTTGAAGGTTTGTGGTTTGTGTTGAAAAAAATGGCCAACTAGTAGACAAGGCTTTTCTAGAGAAATATGGTTTGCTCTGCCCTGTCACTAATTCCTGTGTTCTGTAAATTTAATTACCAACCCATGATGGAGCACTGGGACCTTCCCTGCTGAGTGACTGTCTTCAGTGCTTCTGTCACCTGCCATCAACTTGTGGCAACTCAACATCTGAGGGATCTAGTGGGCATGGTGGCATTCGGTTGATGTTGGATTTCATGAGCTTATAGGTCTCTTTCAACCTGAATTGCTCTATGATTTGGGATTTACCACCCTGTAGTTCTGTGGACTTAAAGCTAGTTAAGATGGTTGAACCATAACAAACTCTGCAGCCTTCTGTTTGGGAAAGGTCTGTGATGAAGCTCCATAATCTTTCCTGCTCACAAAGTCAGAGACAGGTGGTGGCTCAAGCTCCCTGCTGTGCTTACTGGTGCCTTCATAGCCACCTCCTGAACCCAGGTCCCTCTTGTGCTTCTCTTCCTCACTCAGACCCAGCAGCCTTGGCTTTCCCTGGGGTTTGGCTCCTCTTCAAGGAGAGTGAAGAGCTTCAACATTTTTTAAATCCTAGATACAGATTCTGGCTTTGATAATTTATTTCCATGTGAAGCATCTTTTTGATTTCTGCAGCCTTTTGCTGTGTCTCCTTCTCCCCCAACACAGCCAGGGGGATGTAGCCAAGGAGTTCCACTGGCTGTGCAGCCCCCACGGCCTGTTGCAGGCAGCTGCTTCTGAGATTTTAACTTCTGTTGCTGACTTTCCGGTCTCTTTGTTCAGCCATTTAAATTTTCTGTTATTGTTTTAGCCTGTCTGCAAATATATTTGTTTTTCTTCCAGAATAGCCTCGGCTTGCTCAATTAGCAAGAGAGCTCTTTGGGGATAGAGAGTTGCTGTAGCTCTCTTTCCACCACGACTAATGCTCCTGGAGCATCTGGCTTCTCTCCAGAGAGGATGGTCCCCTGCCATCCTCACACTGAGTGTTGCTGGATGCCTTCCTGCATGTGTTGCTGTGTGGCGCCTTGCAGAAAACGAGCTTTGGTGACACAAGGGTCTAAACGTGTTGCTGCTCGACAGGCTGATCTGGACTGTCCCAAGTGACAATTTTAACTGCAATTTTTGCTCCCTGCCCTATTGGGTCAATACTGTGTTTTCCCCACACATGGACTCTTTCACCATCTGATTTTTTTATTTACTTGTGTCTTACTTAATGTTTTCTCTGCTTTGTTTAGAGCAGAGGTTATGAGGATACAAGTTGAACCTCTCACGTGTTGGGAGAGAAAGGAGAGTGCTGGCTGCTGTAACACTGGAAATACCTTTGGAGGTTTGTGTCCCACCCACTCTGATCAGATCTGAGCCCTGGCCTGAGATACCTGCCCTCGGCTAGGGCCTGGACACAGCCCACACTGCAGAGGAGGGTTTTGTAGAAGTAAACCTTGATCTAGAAGGCACCACCCTGCCGGTCCCCAGGGCAGATCCAGAGACTGTCCCCAGCCTGCCCTGCAGTCATCTCCAGCCACCACAGGACAGGACACTGCAGGGGCTGCCCTTCTGCTGCCCAGTGACCTGCAGGGAAACCCTGCAGAAGGGGCTGCAGAAGGCTCTGTCATTCCATCTGCATTCAGTCTTTGCCTGGACACAGGACGAAGAATTTCTCCTCTCGGGGGTTTGTGGCACTTTTTATCGCTGTTTTCCCGGGTTTGCAGTCTATTTTAAATGTGGGTTTGCCCTTACAAGCTGGGGGCTAAAGCCTAGTAGAAAATTTTACAGTGATGCTTACAAAATCTTCATAAGGCTCAGAGACTACTTCAGCATGACATTCCCAAACAGTTCTTCTTATTGAGCCCAGACTGTTCCCTTATACATGCTGCATTCTGTGGCATGAGAGCTAAGCCAGGGGAGCTGCTGCCTTCTCGAGGTCTTTAGCCACCATGAACAAATGAATGTCATGACTTGACATGAGCACGGGTAAATATTAGGACACCTTCTGGAGTCTTGCAGCTTGGCTGACCTGTGTTGGCCTAAACCTGGCCAGAATATGCATTGTTTTTTCAGGACAGAAGTCATTCTTGCGTGGGACACTCACTGTTTGGGGACACAGCATTAAGATCATGTTCAGAAGACCCATCTCTCACAAGATCCTGTGATCTCTTTGAAAACCCTGACCTGTCTGGGTAGGGAGGCTCATGAGCTGGCTGGTAGCACAGGGGTGACATTTGCCCTTGCTGGAACTGGGTAGTTGTTGGAGCTGGTTATTTGCTTTATGTGATTGATCACATCTGTATGGCACACAACGCTGCCTTGTGAAATGGCCCTTTTGTGTGTCAGACTGACTCATAGTGTGACCTGATGGAGATGTAAGGGGATCTTAAGGAACAACTGAAATTCTCAGAGAATCATGGTAATTTTTTTTGTAGTTCATTCTTCTTCTGGGAGCCAAAGGCCTTTGTTAGCTGACAGGAACAGGGCACAGTGCCCTGTGGGACCAACAGGGTCCCTGGGGATGGCTGTCGACATGGCATCTGCTGAAATGCTCCACCCCGTAGCTTCTGTCTCGCCAAAGTGAGTCTGTCCACACCAGGACTGTTTGGTGGAAGAGGGTGAGGGAACAGCTCTGATTTTCCCTGCTTTGCTGCACCCTCAGAAAGGTCAGTGTGAGCCACATCACTACGTCACTGAGACCCCAACAGTGCATTGAATGTGCATCCTTCACATTGCAGCCGATTTGTCTGTAGGAATTCTGCATCTAAACCTGATCATTTCTTTCCCCACTTGCTTTTGCTTGTCAGCATGCATGAGGTCTGTCTTTACCTTATGAAGAGCATAAATGGAGGTCTTTGCAGTCCCACTGGAGTCTTCAGGTACTTGCTTAGTGTTAGTGCTGCTAAGATTACAGAGACAGTGTTACTGGGGTGGTGGGCTTTATCCCAGCAACATCTTCCTATCACTGCTGAAGCGATGCTCCCTTTACATGTCAGCACTCAGTGTATCTGCTGCACACAGACTCTTTAGTGAGGCCCCTTGTTGGGTACCTGTATGACAGGCACATGCTGGTGTTTGGATGGCCCTGGCTGCATCCATCACTGTGCACAGCCAGAAAACCAACAACAGGAAACTGCAGTGAAAGAGATCGAGAGACATGAAGTGAGTTCAGAGTTGGCCCTTTCATCTGAATTAAACAGTCAGCCCTGCCTTCCCTTCTCTCTCCAGAAAGCCTCGTCATGAGCCCAGCATTGAAGGGTGCATGGACTGCAGGTTTGAGTCTCCCTGTCCCTTTTCTTTGCTTTGACTCTGGCAGTGACAAGCACACTGGTCCATCTAACTCTTGTTACTTGTCATGGAAGACAGAAGAGAAAAATGATCTTGTACTCAAATCTTGGTGTTAAAATGAATTAAGGAGTGTCTCAGAAAACTGAAAGCAGCCCTGCCTGCAGTGTACCCTGCTCTGCACGGGATTTAGTGTTCCTCTTAACACCCGTGAAAACTGGCTCCACACACCTCAGGCAGAGCCAAGGCGAGGTACTTGGCAGCCAGGTCTGTTAATGCGTTGCCTTTGAGTCCTGCCTGAGGTTGGGCTCAACAAGACAGATGATGCATCATTTAACACTTGTTCGTCTGGCCCTGCTGACTACAACGAAGCGCTTTTGTTTTACCAGGGAAGCCCAAGCACTGCATAGACAGCCTCATACTGTGAACTTTAAGGGTCTGGGTGCTGATGGTGGATGAGAATGCAGCCCAGCCCTATGCAGATGGCTGTCCCTGTAGGAACCAGTGCAGCACCAGGTACATTTCTACTCTTTAACAAACACAAGAGCCAAGAAGTCTCCTGCAGAGGTGTCGTAACCCCATGGGATTCTTCTCTGAGAAATCACAGCAGCACAAATTCCCCCTGTTCACTCCAGTCCCGTGGTGAGTCCCAGCCTTGCAGTGCAACTTAGCTGAGCCCTCACTCACATCACGCCGTTGCCTTTCCTTTAAGAAAGTGCATGGATGTCCGTGTCAATGAGAGCTGAACCAGCACATGACTCTGCAGGGTGAGGCTTGCTGTCGGGCGCTAGAAGCACCACAAGAGCAGCAAGATCAACTGGGGGCAGCAGTGCCTACTTTGCATTGATCAGTAATTAGTTTTTTCCAGTGTTTCCTTGAAAAAATAAACCAAACAAATTCAGAACTCTACCAAAAGAAATTATATTTCAGGTTGAAGCAAATATTTCCTATTTTGAAATACTCTTTTCAGGCTGGGGATGCAGTTTGGCTTGGTAGCAGAAAGCCTGTCAAACAGTAACCCAAAAAGTTGGGATTTTAAGCGGGAAGAAGATACAAGCAACTGCTGAACGTGTTGGCTCCTGCTTAGTTCTCTGAGCATCTCTGTAGTGAGGGTTAATAGGGATGAGGATGTGTCAGCCCTATGCCAGGTAGTGGATTTCAGCCTGCAGCAGCACCAGCTTTTATGATTTTACCGCAAATTTTGTTTCAGTTGTTTTTCAAAGCTCTGGTTCCTCATACCCTGTAATTACATGCGAGTTTCAGCTTTCTTTAAAAGCTGAAGGTAAATTGACAACTTTTGTGATTGCGCAGAATAGCTTGAAAACAACCAAAAATTTTTAAAAGGAAGACGGGTAAATAGAGGAAACCCAAAATTACTCTTCTTTGAAATCTCAAGATTTTTAAGGCAAACTCGTGATTTTGTGGGCCAGGACAGGACTGCTAAGTGCTTGGTGCTGGCAATGCTGTGTTTATTTTCCATGCTTGGATTTCTGCAGGGCTTTACACATGTTATGAAAAATGCAGTATTTTCTGTTATTTCTTAAAGGGAAGCAGATCGCTCTGTTGGATGAGCTCCAAGCCAGACTGTAACATACAATAAAGATCCTATAGCGCACTGTAACAGACTACAAAAGGCTGAGATGTTGTTCTACCAGCACAAACCCCAGGCACGTTACGGAGGAAGAGAATTATAAGGTATAGTGCTTGTGTTTGTGGGCAAAAGAGAAAGAAAAACCATACCCTCTTTGTGTGTGTGTGTGTTTGTGTGTGTGTACTCTCGATTGAAATTACAGAACAAAATTTAACTAGATCTTTATAAATAAAATCCACATATGCTGATTTATATGATATTTATTTCTCAGCCTTTGAAATGATGGCTGCCTTTACTTTGGAAACCCGTCATTTGCAGACATCAGGTCTGTAATTCACGAACTGGCACAACCAGAGGTTTGTGGATTTGAGTCTGACAAATGCCAGTCCCAGTGTATCTGTTTCAGAGGCACATGCTGGGATTCCCAGTGAAGGCAGAGGAAGCCAAAGGCATCTCTAATGGCTTTATTTTTTTTTCAGATGTGTAATTATAAAGATTAAGTCTCTTGTTTTGTTCATTAAAAAACACTCTAATGTAATATATAATTATAACTAAAGAGAAGATGTATGGTCTATGTAGGCTCCATCTAAGCGTCCCCTTCCCTACAGGGAATACTTCATGCTATATTTGCAAAAAATGTGTGATTAGTACCCAAGTAATGAGTGATAACTAAGAGCAACTGGAACACAATACTTTCTCATATGAGACAGAGCTCAGGACTGGACCAAGACCTGAGTAAAACGTGCATATGAAAGGCTACACTGAGGTGCCTCTGCTCACACTAATAAGTGCATGGCATTGCTATACCATGGACTTCCACTTCTTTGCCCCAGCACTGAGAACAAATTAAACACCTAGTTTCTTCTCTAGCCCTGAGCAGGTTTGGAGGTTGCTGATTCTTGATGTGGTTTGAGCTACCTTACAGTTTGCTGCTGCTGGAAGAGGGAGACCCTGTTCTTCCATCTGCCTCTTAGCTTCTGGCCATGTAATGCTGCTAGTCAGGCTTTGTCACTCAAACCAGTGGATGGGCCACAGGATCCCCATGTGAAGTGCTCAGCTTCTACATGGCCACCTTGCCTGCCAGACACATCTCAGCACACACTTCCACAGTACTACTTCTTCCTTTTTTGCAGTTCCAGCACTGCCTCCAGCTGCCACATAGAGGTCTGCAGGGATTAAACACATAAGGACTCACCACCACCTAATCGGGAGTGTCTTGAGGAAGGTGGTGGCTCAGGGTGAACCTGAGCATCAGGTTCTCCTTTCACCCGTCTAAAACCACAGCAACTTGAAAAGAACAGGCCTGTTATAGTTGTAGAAATAGGAGCTCAGCTGAAGACAAAGAAGTGGTACCAGTTTTTAGCCACTTCTAACTGAAGGTAAATTGGATTTCAAACTTTGAAGTAGAATCCATAATGGACCAAGACATGCAGCAGGGCTCTTACTGGAGAGTCCATTCTGCTGCTGACCAAAAGGAGCCCACAACAGCTAGTTTTGACTACAAATTAAGAAATTGGTTGTTACCATTTTAGCCTCTGCTGTGGGGGATGTAGAAGGCTGTGATGGGTCAGCAGTTTAATTTTACCTCGAGTCCTAAAGACAGGTCTATTTAATCACTTATGGAGATTGGATTGCCTTTTTCTATGGAGCCTTCACATCACAGACCCCAGCTTTCCTCCCTAAGTAAATAGGTAGAGGTTGAATGAGGCAGCTCTACCAAAGTGGGACTGTCACTAGATGATGGCTCTGTCTCTGTGATATTGAAAACAGACATCAAGGCACTTCTCACTAACACATTCCATCAATGCTAGAGACTTGTCATGCAGGGAGCAAACACCGAGTGAAGCAAAGGAAGCATTTACAATTTGCTGCTGTGAAAGGAGACAAGATAAATCAATAGGAACTAAATTAGCACAGCCAGCGGCCCTCACACCTACTTTGGAAACTCTATTAAAATCCATGGCCTAGAATTTGCAGGAGGGATTATACGTGTGAAGGGTGAGTCAAAATTTTTAGTGTGAGCTAATGTAAGTGACACCCACTTCTCAAACTGCCTGAAATCACTTACTGCCAGAATACGCTGCCAAAGACAAGTGTTCTAGTAAGTATTTGCTGGCTGTCATTGGCCTCAGATAAATACGTTGGGAGGGGAGTAGTGGAGGAGTCAATCAAAAGATAACACCGAGTAAAGCTCAGTTGCATAACACAATGAGAAGTCAAATTTAACCAAAGCTGAACATATGTCTGAACACTGGGAGCACAGTTAGAAGTGTGATGGCCCAATCAGGATCCAGAGAGAGTGAGATTTGACAACACCGCACAAGAACAAGATCTGACAAATACCTCTGTGATTGAGCTGGTTGTGTTACTGTGCCGCTCTTGGGTGACCTTTTTAATTCAACTGAAATAATATCTGTCCTAGGCGTTTGCAGAGCTTTGTAGATTTATGACAGCATCCCACTGACACATGGAGGTGCAAGAACATTTGTTGGAAGTCAAGCTGAGGTTATTAGTCTTGCAGAAATCTGTTTATTGGCACAGTGATGCAGAAAGCATCCGGTGTGTGTGCTCTGTGCAGCTGATCCACACATACACGGTAATCTCAGACACTGGGGTTATCATAGAAGCACAGAGCAGGCTTCAACCTCCAGGGCCACATGTATATTGAAGAGTTGATCCCGTTGTATGTGACAAGTCCAGGATTGACAGAAGTCCAGCAACTGCTACTCCCAGCTTGGCTACTGGACATGCAGGAATCTTAGGCAAATATACAAAGTCTTCTAACCGTGTGAGGCACCATTTGTATAAGGAGAAAAGAATCATCCAGGAAAACCTGAACACCTGGCAGTCCTATACAAAGAAAACAGCGTCGTCAGCACACTCAGTCCTGGCTCCCAGACTCTTACACAGCGCCTTCAGCAGAATTTCCTTTTTTGCTGGTATGACAGCAGTTTGCTGTTAGAGCCTCTGGACCTAGAGAGGAAGTTCAGCTGAATTAGGACTGGCTGCAGAGCAGAGGTTTTTTCAGCTCTGTCCCTTTCCAGAGCATCCCAAGGAGATCAGTATGTCCAAATCCTGGCTCTGTGCTATGATAAGAGTAGAAACCTCAGAGTCACTTACCCAGTGCCTGCCAAAGGAACTGCAGGGATAAACTAGTCTGGTCCTGCACCAGTTTGGCAGCCTTTTGCAGAAAGACTTCACGCAGGAGCAGAAAGGCACCACTCAGTTGTTATGAGACAACTTAAAGTTGTCAAAGTAGTTAGAGAACAGAGAGTTCTGCCAGTCTCAGTGGTTTCATTTACATTTCTAAATTATATTGAGCCCTTCACCTGGGAGATGCTATAGGAACACAAGGCATTAATAGCATGGAATATCCCATAAAAACAAAACAATGTAAAACACACACAGGATAAGCAGGAAGAGAATTCTGTGCATGTTCTCTGCAATTGCCTGTCTCTTAAACTGGCACTAAATTGCAGCGTTAGTCAGCTGTGGGGTACCTATGGATCATAAACCTGGATTCCAATGCAAAACTCTTAGGGGAGAGATCTGACCAACATTATAAAGTATGAAAAGTGATTTTAGGGGCCTCTGTTTTGATGAGAAGCATTTCAGAATTGCTTTTCAAAGGTTGGCTGCACAGCATTTTCAGAACATCAGGCACCAGGACTGCTCTTCTCTTTTGTGAATCCCCTGATGTTTCTTGTGCATTGGCACTGCACCTCGCTGGGGGAGACTTTGCTTCACAATGAGATATTTGGGCACTGTAGTAATGGGAACCAGGAAAAATGCAGAACTTTCATACTGAATCACAGCTTATCTTCTGCAGAGCAGAAAGAAGGATTCTAGATCTTCTCTTCTGCTTTTTGCCCTTAAGAGATATATGGCACACATCTTTTAAAAAAAGATCAGAGGGGAAAAAAAATGTCCATCCTCCCTATCTGCTCTGTCTTTCCTGGGAGATATTTCCACTGGAAGTAGACAGGTTAGCTGTGCTGGCCTCTGTGTTGTGTGCATGCTGGAAAGAGCTGTGGCTGGCAATGCCTACAAGATACTTAGCAACCACCCTGATGTACTGTGTGCTGCTCATATAGACCTTGCTTTTGCAGAGCAAGAACCAAAACCTGAAAGATGGGCTCATAAAGTTTCTTTGGTGGCATGCTGGTGGGAAAGCTTGTCATTGCCTTGTGCTTATCCAGCAGTAACCAGACTGCTATGGTGTGCAAAGTCCCTCTGATCCATTTTGGGAGATCTTGGGGCTGTATGGGAGGTGAAGATGAGGAGGGCTGCCCAGGCAAAGCCTTTACAGTTGTGCTTTAAAATGATTGTTAGGTAGGTTTAGTGTGGAGCAGATTTCCTCTTTTGCCTCTGTGCAGTTTCGTGGGGCCAGGAGAGACTGTGATGCTGGTGCTTTGTCTTGGATGAGTGGAAAGGATCTTGCAGGGCTTCACTCAACAGCTTAAAGTCCTGCACACCTGGACCTTCTTCCTACTCCTGCACACTTATTCATCTCATCTGGTTTGCTGACAGTGTCTCTCATGGACTAGACATGTGTTATCCAAGAGCAGCTGGTTTCCCATCCTAGCAGAAAAATCCTTTGGGGAAATAAAGCTGGAGAAGTGTTGTGTGGCCATACCAGTACCATGGAGCATGGGCAGAGGAGTTCCCTGGAGACAAGTGGGGCAGAAGGTATGAGAATGTCCAGGTGAGATGTTGGTGGATGGTGGCTGTTCTGAGAAGTGCCCTGGTACCTGGTGCTGAGCCTGGCCTTGGGGCAGAGGCTGATGACTGTGAGCTCAGGAGGGTGGCAGGGTGCTCCACAGACTGTGGGAAGCTCTGCCATGCTCTTGCTCTCCCTGCACCTCCCAAGTGCTGAGCGTAGCCCAGAGATGGACAAGGACTCCAGTATGCTTTTGAAGAAATGCGTGTGGTGCCCTTGCTGAGGGAAAGATCCGGTGAGGAAAATTGGCTTTGTGTCTTCTTTTATCCAGAACACAAACCAACACAAAGGGAGGGGACTTCTTTAGAGCTAGAAAACACTTACTAGGACATTTTGGATTCACAGGGATATCTGCTGAGTTTTCAAATGGAGCCAGCATAGACTTACAGAAATTCACACAGAAATGAGCTGACAACCAACAGTGAGGCTGATCTCACAGAGTTCCTGTCCCTGCAGGCCACTCTGCCTAAGCTCTTGCAGCGTGTGGAAACACAAGCGCTGCTCTGTCCTGCCGTGCCGGGGCTTCTGCCCTTCGGACATGGCAGATCTCCAGCGTGCAAGAGCTTCTCCTTGGCATTGCAGCTAGGTCATTTCTGCAGCTCCCCTGCATCCCCAGCAGTTGTTAATGGCACACCTGGTGCCAAATAGGATCTTTTCCATTCTTAATCTGTGATTAACAAGGTTGTTAAAGTCCTTCTCAGCTCTGCTGAAACCCAGCAGAATTTTATATGACATACTGGGCAAAGGCTCTGTTTGAAGTAGTCTTTAATCTTAGTTCTAGGATTAAATCATATGTAAACAGTCACATTTTATCAGCTCAGCTACGAAGTAATTTATTTGTTAGTTTAATTTTAGCAACTATAAATTACTGTAGGTAATTCAATATTATTTGGAAGAGGTTATGTAGGAGTGAGCAGATCTAATTTTCCACCGTTGAGCAAGTAAAGGAGTCCCTGGATCCCAGAAAAGGCTCTTGCCTGCTATGGGTAGTTCCACAGATTTCCGAAAAGCTTTTCCAAATGTGTGAAAAGCAGAGGGACTCGAAGTCAGCTGTGCAGGACCAAGGCCTGCCATTGTGTTTTCTTGGCAGAGCTGGTTGACATTGCAGTCCCTGTTTTTGTAAGCGCTAGCGTTGCGTCTATTTTTACTGTGTTGTGCAATTGGACTTTTAGGACAGAGCTATAACTACTGAATATTTTTCTGTATCCCAATGGAGGAGATAAGCTGTATCTTCCTTAGAGCTACAGGAGGATATACCTGGTATCCTGGTCTCTGTGCAAAGAGTTGTATTGCCATTGCTGTGTGTCAGCTCTCTCGAGCAGTTAGACTGTATAATCTTGTATCAGCAGGACTTACTTCAGGGCCATTTCAAGGTGGGGAGTGACCTTGCAAACATAAACATTAGGTTACATTAGCATTTACTATAGGCATTGATTTTTCGTATTGGAAAAATTATTCTACACTGGAAATCTGAAAGACATTCCCATGTGAAATCTGATGGGCTGGATGGGTTTCCCCCCGTTGCACAAAGGCTTTTCAGGCTGATTTCTGAGTGACCATGGGTAGAGCTTTATGGCTGCTCGGTGCTGACAGCTGACGTAGCTTACAGGAATAAAGGGCCTGCGAGCTGATAGGCAGCGGTGATCTCATGGAAAACCGAACCCTGTCCAAGAGTATTTTACACATTGAGACTCTCCTCTCCCTATGGCAGTTGGGATTGCCAGGTGGTTTTGATGGAGCAGGGAACTCTCAACAGCCTCCTGTGAAGGACCATGGCTCTGTTTCCTTCCTATTCCTGCTTCCAGCTAGACTGTGTAGAGTCTACTCCCAAACGGCTCGGCTGTGCGTGCCGTAACTCCTGTTTAATAAGGGGAGCCTTATTGTGTCGGGGGGAATTTCACCCATAAGTGCTGATCTTTTGTTTTTCTATTGGGAAATTCAGGCTGAACAAACGCCAAAGAAAGCTTAAAATTTTCCCCTGATTTTCTGCCCAGCATCTTGCATGCTTGAGTTCTGGTTGTAGCCAGACCAGTACTAACTCACACTGGTAGCTGAAATTCTCCCTTAAGGGATCAAAATTGTGTGATCTAAGGTAGGAATGCCTTAATTTGGGAAAAATTGATCTAATCCAGGATTCTACAACATTTGTAGCAGCTGGCCTGAGTTCTTGGCCGTATGCATCCCAGCCCTTTACAGAGGACAAGGTTTGTAGGAAACCCTTTCCCCTCTTTTTTTTTGGCGGTTCAGCTAGCCAGAGACATTTCATTTTCTGCCTGACTTGTGTGTCTATATTTGGGGAGGATCTGAGTTTAAAATGTCTCAGAGAATACGCTGAAATCATAACCTGCAGGTCTCTCGCCTGGTTCATGTGGTTGGGAATAGCAGGGCAGGGAAGGCCAATATGAGAAGAATAATGTGACTCAATTGACTGTGAAATTCTTGTAGGAGCAGGTGTAATTGTGATCGTAAACATTTGTGAGAGATTTTACTACCAGCTTTAATCCCTGCAGAGAGGAATATTTAGGAGTAGGTGAATAAATGTGAAAGTAACTTCAAAGGCTGAGTTAAAGGATCAGGGACATGAACCTCAGGTCTGCCCAATGCGCAGCTGAGCGCAGAGGGTCTGTACTTGCTTCTGTCCATCATTTTCCTCTGAGTTGGTGCATCCGTGCCTCCAAAAGACCCTAAAGGGGATCCTTAGGGTGATGGTCACCTCAGCCAAAGCCTTCTCCAGCATGACCTTGCATTTTCCCATTAGTCCCATTTCTTTAATGGGGTAACACAAACTATGTAATGAATTGATCACAAGCCCCAAGAGGGGAAAAAGATGAAGACCAAAACTTTGCAGCTGTGGTGCTGTCTCTGCTAGAGAAGGTGGTGCTGGGTTGGAGCAGCCCTGGGAGAATGGGGACACTCCAAAAATAGATGAAAAAGTTCATATTTCCTCATGCCTCGAGGAAGCACAAAGCTTTTATTGAATGAATGCACAGGAAATGTAAAAGCAGATGAGGGTCTGAGAACTGTGTAAGGAAGTTTGATAGGGGTTGAAAGTCCTTCCTGTGCTTAGGGCCAGTGTCAGAAGCAAAATGCCATTTGTGTTCCACTGGAGCTCAGGTTTGCCTCTGTGCCGAGTGAGTGTTTCCCACCGCCCTTAAGGAAACACAACTCACTAGTGATTACAAAGGGGGAAAATGAGAAGCTATAAAGACAAACATGTAGGAAATACTATAGGGTGATAAGGAAGCCAGGATGGTAAATCAAAGCCTAAGGAGGAAGGATACGAAGGGGCACACAAGTATTATAAATCTTTCTAAACCGATCGAGGAGCTGGTGGGGCTTTTAGAGGGATGTGAATGGAGAGTCAGTGGCTGGAGCTGCTGAGAAGCTGAATGAATTCCTTGACTTGATAAGCAAGGGAGAGCAGCTAAGGGTCACATTCTCTAAGGAAGAAGGGAAACACAGTGGGTTTCTATGTGGGGAGAGAGAGAAGGCATATTATTGAAAAGTTTTATGTGTATAACCCCAGCAGACAGTTGGGAAATTAAACTATTAAAATTGACAAGTCACCAATTTTAGATTAACTGCAACCCACAATTCCTGGACTTGGTTTCTGGCCACGGTGTTTGAGAGGGCCCTGGGAGAGCAGCAGTGTCTGAGGAAGGAGACACAGAAAGCATTGTCTCCTTGTTAGGAAGAAACCACCAGGAATATAGTAACAATTAGGGGAAAAAACGGAAATTAAGCAAGTTGTAGAGAAAATAAGTCGATATAAATAAAGAGCAAGCAGCGGGCAATGTTTGAGGGCCGTTTGGTAGACAGTGAAATGTTCTTCAATACCCAGCAGTGTCACATTTCTGGATACTGTACTTTAAATAGGCTGAATGTGCTTTGGAAGTGCTCTGTGCTCATACAGCACCAGCTAACACAGAGGTCTGGATCTCAGGAGAGCTCTGAGGTGTTACTGCAGCACAAACCACATTGCAGTGATGCAGTGCCTGGGGCTGCACAGGTCAGTGAGAGCAACTGGCACGTCCGTGTCATCTGAATTCCCAGTTCCAGTGAAAGTGGCAAGGAGTTCCAGTCTTAATGTTGTATTTTTTTAAGTGCCTTGTGAGTTTAAGTGTCAGTAACCTGCAGGGTTTGCATCCAGTCTGTGTAATTGTCACCAGCCATAGTAGTAGTGTATGACAAACTTGGTGAAACTGGTGCTTCCAGCTGCCCTGGTCTCTTGAGGTCAGTGTTCTCAGCACTCTGATACTCAGGGTATAGTCAGGATGCAGCCCTGTTGGCCAATGTCTTTCTTATGGTCAGAACCATTGCACCGTGGATTTAATGGAATATGTATCCGTGGATTTAATGGCATATTAAATCCACAGTGCCTTCAGACAGACACACTGTCTCCTATGTCCAGTGTAAACAGTGAGATGTCATCCTGTAGATGTCATGCTGATTCCAGAGGACCTTTGTCAGGTTATTTTAGCTAAGCCAGAGTTTTCCAACCGTATTTTTAATTTATGGAGCTCTAAACATTTGACACTGCAGGTTCAAACCCTTTTACAGCAAACCTAAGCCTATTTACTGTCTCCTTGCTCATGTAAATTCTTAGCAGCTTTTCACAGACCTGTAGAAAGAGTCTCTATGCCTGAAAGGACCATGACTCAAACCCCCTGGTTTAATGAAGCTATTTCTTCTCAGAGCCTTTTATTTTCATAAGCTATGTGAAGATGGAGAGAAGCAAAGAGACAATGATGCAGTACTGCAAGCTCTTCTCACCTTCAAGAAATTAGGAATAGGCTTTATTTAGAGGAGAATTTCAATAGAGTTCCCAAGACTTGTGTCCCAATAAGGAGCAGAGGCACAAGGCTCCTCTTGTGAGGTGTTAAGTTACCCAGGAGACAGACTGAGCAACTGAGAAATGTTGCAAGTTTTTGGAAAAGAGATTTATATATAAATGTGTTACGGGAAAAAATACCTCTGCTCATACACATGGTAATTCTTCTGTCTTACTTTGTTTGCTATCTTTCTCTCCTTATTGTTTTCGAAGATTTAAAGGAATTTAATTAAAAAGGCAGTTTAACTACCCTCTTCTTTTCAGGTTAAGAAACACTAAAATAAAATGAAGTGAAATGTTGGAAAGCCTGCTTTATACCCTTTGAAACCATACTCAACATGGAGTTTATTGGGCAAGGTATTTCCAGAAAAGATGAGGAAGCAGTCCTGCCACAGCACAAGGAATGGCTGAACCTGTGTCTGGAAAACCACAGTCAGTTCTCATCACCCATCTTTGCAAAAGGTAGACCCAAAGTGGAACTCAGGAGGTGACAAGGACAATGGCTGATATTTACAAGGAGTAACCAAAGGAGTGTGGGTCCTTCAGCATAACAGGGAAACAACAGGGGCAGAATGTTGTATAAAGCAAAGGAAGACTTTGTCTGGCAGAGTGATCATAAACTGTCATGGAATACACTGAAGCTGGAAATGAAGAGGGCTCTGGGCCTTGGAACAACCTGCAAGACCTTGAATTGGGACAGCAGGGTCACTAAAGCGACTGTGAGAAGCTGTGAAAGCGGAGCCTGGCTGCAGTGATCATCTCCAGTCCTGTACGCTCCCAGAATACCATTAATTTCTTCCATTAGCCTGATATTCCATAGGCAACTGTCTAGCTGTGATCTTGCAGGGAGCCCAAAGCAGGCTTTATTATTTAGGCGTTAGCAGAGCTGTAATACATCATTTAGAAAAGGTTCTGCTGGGTTACGATGCACTCGGTAACGTGGCAACGTGCAGTGTATATATTGGACCGCGCTTGGCTTGGCTTCGTTGGCTTCTCTGTCAGCAGGTGAGTGTTCCTGCTGTTTCCCTTTGTGGAAGATTTCAGCTGTTTGGGCTCTTCTCCTCAAGCCGTGGCTCCCCTATCCCCTGTACCCCCTTCCCTTTCCAAAATGCATTCTGAGGCTTTAGCTGTACTAATCTGGGGGTGCATACATCATGATCCCTAAGGGTGGAACCCTGGCCCTGCCCCCTGTGATGGTGTTCTTTCTTAAAGCTGGCTTGATGCTGGGATCTAGGAGTTTCACACAGCATGCTAATGGCAGTAGCAATGGGTTTATAAACCAGCAGGGCATCCATTGCCTCCAGTACAGGCCACAGCCTGGCTTTTCCCTGTTGGCTGTTGCAACAAAGTCCTATGTCTGCGGCTTTCTCCTGGCTGTGCTGCTGGCCCCTCCTCCTGAAACAGTTGCCCATTGGTCTCTGAGAGCTCTCCCATCTTGTGGATGCACTTAGAGCACCTCCTGGGCTCATGGTAGCTGCTCTTCATCCCACTTATTACCAATAGCTATGGGGCAGTGTGGAATAAGGATACAGGAGGAGACCCATGGGGCTGCACTCATCCTGCCATTCACTCTGCTCGTCAGTACCCAGAGCTGTCCAGTGTGGCAGAGCCAGGCTTTGCCCAGTGCAGATGCACACGGAGTCTCTGTGTTGCTCCATCCTGGGGCAAGAGGCAGAGAGCAGAGCCAAAGCAAAGCAGCACCTGGTGTCAGATGTCTGTCTTAGCCTCTGACCAGCAAGAAGGTCTCCATCTAAATCAACAAGAGCTCTCTGGACTTCGAACCATGGCGGGTGGATATTTTTAGAAGCCAATCAATCAGTGGTGACTGTTCAAGTTCAGACAAGTCAAACACAGCCCGCAAAGTTACACAGAAGCACTGTGTGTCGTGGAAAGGTTGGTGAGCCTGCGTATTCGACAAGCTGTGCCAAATCTGTGAGCTACCAGAGCCGAGTTCTTTTTAGAGAGATAGCTCTTAGAAGTCAAAGAGTAAACAGACTGTGGACTGTAAAACACACACTTTTTAAATTGAAGCAATAAATTACAGCTTGGGCTTCCACAGAAACCTTCTTTCAAGGTGCTGAAATTGTTTTCCAAACCTGAACACGGCCCCAGGTTGAGATCTTTTCAACTTGGCCTTTTTCACTGGTGAGGAAATTGAGGCACAGAAGCATTTAGGGGCTACCAAGGTACCACAGTCTGAAGAATCCAGTTTGTCTCCAAGGAAGTGCTGTCCTACACCAAGAAAACAAATACCTGTGCCCTGGCGTTCCCCTTCACAGTCTGATTAGCTGAAATAGGGGTTAGGTGAGCCTCAGGGCTCTGGATGGCCGTGGCAGAAGGATGGCTTTTTGGTGGTTCTGCTACAAGCCAGCAGTTATCTCAAACCCTTGTAGATCCTTCCTAAAACAACATGAGTTGCAGTTTGTGAACACTGAGCACAGAGAAGAGCTGATTCTTGCAGGAACCTCCAGGTATTATTCTAGTGTGTAAGGGTGAGATAAAATAGTAATAATGAATCATCTCACTCCATGCAAAATGCTGGCACAGCCTGGACTCGGGCCGGTCCTCTAAAACCAGACACCGACAATCAGTAACCAGATTGGAAAATGTTGGTGTTCTGATATCTAGAACCTGTTTAGCCAGCTTGAAAATGGGGCTGCATCCGGTTCTGGGCTCCCTGGTTCAAGAGGGATAGTGACTTGATTGAGGGAGTTCAACAGAGGGCCACGAGGATCATTAGGTGACTGGAGCACTCGCCTTACAAGGAGCGATTGAGAGACCTGAGACTTTTCAGCTTGGAGAGGAGAAGGTTATGAGGGGACTTGATCACTGTCCACAAATACATGAAGACTGGGTGTCAAGAAGAAAGAGATAATCTCTTTTCACTTGTGCTCTGTGACAGGACGAGGGGCAATGGGTGTCGGTTGGAGCACAAGAAGTTCCATCTTAATATGAGACAAATTTCTTTACTGTAAAGGTTACTGAGCACTTGAACAGGCTGCCCAGGGAGGTTATAGAGTCCGCTTCTCCGGAGACTTTTAAGACCTTCTGGATGCGATTCTGCTTAACCCGTCTTAAGTTGTATACTCCTGCTGGACCAGGGGGGGTAGACTTGATGACCCCTGGAGGTCCCTTCCAACCCCTAATTATCTGTATATCTGATGTTTTCTTTTGTTGTAAACCATTGGCAAAAGAATCTGTGGCTCCTGCCCTGGCTGCTTCTCTGCTACTTCTTGTCCCCTCCATCGCTGCAAGGCATCTGCTGCAGAGCTCCGCACCGGAGCCTGCACAGCTGCACAAAATGCAGTGCACAATCTGATCCTCAAATTGGGCTTAACTCTAGTGTTCAGTGCCAGCTGGAGGGGCCTGCTGAGTTTTGGTTGATGTATCAGAAATGTATTTTTAGGAAGGTTTCTCTATAATTATTACATTATAGCTGCTGCTGGGTTGCTCGCTGTATAGTAAACAATCACCGCACTTGTTAGAGGTCATGAATACTGAAAAACATTCCTCTGTGTGAGGTCTGCAGTTAAATAATAACTCGTCGTTTCATGGTGTAGGGGGAGTGAATGCCCTCGAAGGGACGTGCTGACATTGTTGAAGCCAGTGATCCAGTTCCTGTAATTTACACCACTTTCTTGAAGCTGCTTCTCTGAACAGGAACAATAGAAGCACCAAGGGACAGCTGTCACCCTGCTGCAGCTCCCATCAGCTTGCATCTTGCCGTTTTCTCCATTACCCATCTTGTGGTAACACTTGATGGTCAGAGATTTAGTTCTCAGGGTGATGGGCAGGTAAGTGAGGAAAGCTGTTCACGTAACGACTGAGCAGGGTCCAGCTCCAGACAGGAGAAGTGAGAGGCAGGAGAAGGTGATCTGGCATGCTGAGATTATTAACGAGTAATTTCCTGAGCAGCAGGGCTAATGAGCAGCCTGTCACCCTCGTGGCATCTCTGCTGTCTGAGGTGGGGGGAGCACTCACTGCTGCCTTTTCCTCGGGGGATACTAATGGTGTCTGTATCCTCCATCTGTCATCTCCAGTGCACCCCAGGGACCTTCACAGCTTTGAGAAATCCTCTCCTCTGTCTCGCTGAAATTGTCTGACATGTTCAAGAGCCACTCTCTCTCACAGACACATGTAAAGCTTTGTTTCCTTAGGAAATCCAGGCTTTGCAATGATCACCTTGCCACTTGCTGTTGTGGTTTTCATGATGCAGAACAAATGTGAGGATACAGCTGTGGCTCAGATCAGTTAACAAAACAGGCAAATTAACGATCCCAGGGCCCCAGGAGCCCTGTCTCAAGGCCAAAGCAGAAACTAAGACACCTGCGTTGGAAAAGCTGGGTTGGAGCAGTGAGCACAGGCACAGGTAGGTGACATACTGCTATCTCTCAGTGGTGGTGGTGGTGGTCTGCCCCTCATTATGTGTTAAAAAAAAGTGATGTCTTGGTAAAAACAGAGTGTTAGAATTCAGTCTGGAAGGAGCTCAGCAGAAAGGCATAGGAGCTGATTGCAGCATTTCCAAGTCTGTTTTGAACCACTGGCTGGTGGGAAAAAGGGGATGAAATCTACACTGCTACATGCAGCAGCTCTGAAATGCATCTAGTGAACCACAGCAGTGTACGAAGATGTGTTGCTGAGGTGGATTAAGATTTGAAGATGAGCAATTAAGTTCAACATCTGTGAAATCTGGCAACCTGGGAGGTCCCAGCTGCTGCCACTGGAGTGGTGGAACCTTTGTTGCTGGTTTTTGCTCCATCTGCAGAGCTCAGCATCCTTCTCTGCAGTTGCTGCAACTCGTGGGGTTGGCAGCAGAAGGCACACGATCCACAAACCTGGAGAAGAACACTTCGGTGGAGCACAGAGTTCTTTTTAATGATAGTCTGTGTAGATCGGAAAGAAATCATGGCTGAGAGTAGACACTCATTGCGTCTGGTGAGATTTCATGGGAGCAAAACTCTGGAAAACTTTCAGATGTGGGAGTTCAGTACTTAATAATCTTCAGCTTGCATCAGAGCTAGATATCTGCCCCCACTACTGACCTCAGCAGCCACCATGATATTGGGAGAAGGAGCCAGCCTTGGCTACACACTAGGATCTGGCACTTCCCACATGTGGTGACCACTGGGCCCTCCACTCCTCCAAGCAGCACTGTATCACTCTCCATATTTATGTTGAAGAGGATGACTGAAGGAGAGAATGGCAGCCTCCATACCCAGCCCCCCATGCTTCTTCTAGTTTGCATGGCACGGCCCATGTTGATTTAATACAGCTTTAGTATTTAATGCTTTTTTATTGCTTTCTTTAATAACACCAGCTGAGCACTAAAAGCCAAATTAAACAAGCCATGCCAATAACCCAAACATTTCATTTCAACCAGCAAAGCAGGTGCCTCTTACCCCTTCCCAAGCTTAGATACGTAAAACCTCAGTGCTCATCAAGCAAAACAAAGCAAATGGCTACTGTGCTGCAGATAGGGCTGAGCTGGGGCAGTGTCCCTGCTGTGGCTGCTGTGTGCCCCCTCTGCACATGTGCTGGGCTTGTCACCCTGGGTCTCTGGAGTTGGAAATCAGTCAAGGCGAAAGGCTGGTTGTTCCCAAGGTTGTAATGTGGCATCTTGTCTCAAGCGCTTTATCAAGCTGGATCTTGGTTTTCTGTGGCTAGAAGCACCTCTAAACCCTTTTGACTTCAGTGGAAGCTGGAATTCATGTTCTGCATCGCTGAAAGCCTTTCTGTGCAATTAAAAAACAACCCCCAGACCTTCTCCCCTGGTGCTGATCAGTGGTGTGGTGTTGACGTAAATGTACTGGAGTTTCACTTACAGCAACTGGGTAGCTGGCACTTTTATAGGGCGCTTTTTTTTTTCATTCTCTCGTGTCTTTTGCACAATATTCCTGAAGGTTTTTTCTGTTTGCTTTTCCCCAAGAAGCCCTGGCCTTCATTTCTGTCCTCTTAGCAGTGCATCCTGTTGTTCTCTGTGATCTCCCTTGGTCCATCTTTCTTCTCTTCTCTGGTTTCCTCCCTTTCATTTTAGCCCTTTTTTGTGCAGACTGGCTCTGCCCATCCTCCCAAAGGGGAAGCGTATCTGTTTCATTCCCCTGTCTCCATTTCCCTCGCAGCCCCACAGCTGTTCCCTCTCTTTCCCGTTCCTACAGGCCCCTCTCCTGCTTGTAGCAGCATCCACTGCCTTCTCTTTTTCCTCTCCATGTCCAGCCCCCTTCCTCCATCACTGGAAGTCAACAGAGAAAACGGAAAATGAAGCAGGAGGGGGATGTTACAGCCAAGAACGATTGTGCCTGTGTGATGCCAAGTATTGTCTCTCCAGCGTTGGTCTGGACTGCTTTCATCTGGCTGGATGAGATGCACCCACCAGCTCAAGCACTGACACACAATTTTCAACATTTCATCCCACACAAGCTGTCATTACACCTAGTAGAGCTCAGTCAAAAGTAATCATGGGGCTACAGTCCCCGCTGGGACAGAAGAGAATCACTAAAGTTGGCTGGTGTGAAATTATGGAAGATACATTCTGCCTCTAACTTGTTCTGCCACCATTTCATCCCCCTGAGCAGAAATGCACTGGGGGAACCACTGAGCACCGAGTGCGACTTGGCGGCGTTACATCTGTCTCTATTAACCGTAAGGGTGTGGAGAGTTGGCCACTCTAGAGGGAACTGGGTTGCACCTGGGCTGCTCTCTCTGTATCTGCCTCAGAAACTATCTGACCCATGTCTCAGCCATCTTTCTACAGATTTAGGGAATGATCAAAGCTGGAAGGAGAGCCTGCTTGGGCTGGTCTGTCAGCAAGTGGGCAAAAACTTAATACATCCCACAGCCACACTGTGCGTAGCCCAGGCAGTGAACTGAGCCCCCAGAGCTGCTCTTTCACCCGCTCCCTGCCTGCAGTCCCATCTCCTAACCCTTCTGTTTGCCTCTCCCTGTTATCCCTGACTCAGGCTTTGCCTTTTGCAGCAACAAAGAAAATGTCGTCAAAGCCCTCCTTACGCCGATGCAGCGGGAGGCTGCGACAGATACAGTCACGGCTGGGGAATGAGTGCAGAGCAGAGCCGAGCTGTCTGTGCCATTATTGTTCTCTGCTGCAAACTGGAAGCAACTGAGAGCAGGACGACGCAGTCGGTCCTTCTGGAACGACTCTCCGGGGACATGAGGAACCTTCGGTGTTGCAGGGCAGGCACAATAGTAAAGACTGGCAATTTTTTGTGTGAAGATAGTGACAGAATCATCCGAATTCAGCCTCAGTATCTGGTACCTTCCTAGTGACACAAATCAACGTATAAACTGTGTTATAAAAAACAAGACATGAAAGAAAGGGAGATGTGAACTCTCAGGGCAAATGCAGGGTAGTGCTGAAAGAGAAAACAATGTGGTGGTTGCCCCAGGTCAGTCTTGGTAAGTCTGACCCTCATGGGAACAGTTTAACAACTCTTATAACAGTTTAAAGGGCTCTTCTTGATAGGGTCAGAGCACGTTTCCTCTGCATGCAGCGACCCGTTCTCACAGGTTCCCTGTTTGCCAACTTGATTCAGAGCAGCAGTCTGGTACCTCAGCATATCCCCTCCCTGGGAGTGTCCAAGACCAGGCTGGGTGGGGTTCTGGTGAGCCTGGGGTGGTGAGAGGTGTTGCTGCCCATGGCAGCTGGGTGATCTCTGAGGTCCCTTCCAACCTAAACCATTCTGTGATTGTGTGATCCACATAGCAAGCACCACAGGCAAGGACTTTGAAATGACCATCAGCAGTTTTAGGGGCAAGTGTAGACAGAAGTGAGATGAAGAAGAACTTCGGAAAACACCATTAGCTTGCATTGCCTCTTGCTAAAGCAGATGAGGGAAGTAAAGGAAAAAGTTGAGCTACACCATGCAAACAGCCCTGGCAAGCTGCACAGCTCATAAAAATGCCCACTCTGCTTATAGGATTTAATTGTTTTAGCTTCTGATAAATCATCAGTTACAGCCTGTTGAACATTTTAAAGCATTTCTTGCTAATGGATTTTCACAATGTGGTTTAAGGGATGTTGTTATTAATAAATGTAACTACACTGAATAGTAATTTGATAAAGATGAAAGAGGTACTTATGAATTCCACTTCCCTTTCAGCTGTTGCTAGGAATTTTCACTCCTTCAGAATATATTGAATTTCATCTTGATTTCTTTTTGTTAAAACTGGGCTAATATATTCTGATTCTATAACGAGAGTATTAGTGGAGCTGGACCAGCCGTTGAACCAGTTCACCCTGTGGTGGTGAAAACCCAATGCTCAGCCTCTCAGAGAGGTTTCCTTGCTGTGAGAGAAAACAAGACTGGCTCCAGCTGTCCCATGCAGTACTAGTGGAAAAGTGTAAAGGCAGTTTGGGACCGGGATAGGGTATTTTTTTGAACTTGATTAATGGATCTTCATATTGATGGAAACGTGACAAGACAACAATTTGTCTATGCCAGATAGCTGATTTTTCCTAATGGGCCGTTCTCCGTTATGTCGTCATTGCAGTGACTGAAGCTGTTGTGTAAAACTTAATTAGGGACCTGCATTTCAGTCCTGAGCAGACTGTGATTTGCTCTGGTGCAACAGGAAGTGTGGAACGTCTAAAGGCTGGTATCTGCCACAAAAATGGCTCTGTAAACACTTGTGGCACACAATAATGGGAAGTACTGTGAGTTATGTTGGGACTGCATCATAAAATTATCATAGGGCTAAACAAGGGCAATTGTGAGGAGGAATGTTCGCAGAAAAAATGGAAAACATGTTCTTTTCTAAGAAGAGAGCTTTGCTTTATTAGGATTTGATCCATGCAGAGACTGACGTCTTTAGTGCAGGAGACAGGTATTAATCATGGGAAAGAATTTGTTTGCACAGCTAGGAGAAAGCTACTTCTCTCGACAAACAAGAAAAAAAACCCAACCCATTTCTTTTTCTGGATTGAGCCTCTAGTTAAAGATGCACCACAGCCGTATGCGGAAAGGACCCAAAGGCAGTGCGAATCCAGAGAGGTATCTGCTCCTGCCTCTCCCAGTTGCCTGCTATGTGGTGTTGTACAGCTCCTTCTCGTTTCTTACTTCCCACCCTCTGTGTATTTTCTTTGTTAGCTCTTTTCAAGAGTAGAGCATTTCTCATACCTTGTGGTAGTGCTGCATGCACCTTCTCCAGATGCTGTGGTAATATCGTGACTAATCTCTAGTCTGCCACCCAGCTCATTCTCTCAGCTCATTCTTTTGCCTGGCTGAACATCCTTCTGAATAGGCAGCTAACAGATTTGTATACATGGATCTGCCTGTGATCTTCAATATAAATCCAGGATAACGTCAATGAAATTCAGCAGGAATAAAATGAGTATTTGTCACAGAGGAACCAGGACATCCTGTACAAAATAAACTACTTACAATAAAGTTTATAATGCAGGGCAAAAAAATGGTGTGAGATCTTGGCTGCCTGCACCTTGCCCCAGACTTCTCCCTTGGGGTGGCTGTTTTACATTATAATCATTCTGTTTCTCTGGACTGCTTTCCTTGCATAGTAGGCTATAAATAATTGTTACTGGGATTGCAAGGGAGCTGTGGGTTCCTGAAGAACCAGCACTGAATTCTTAATTTACCAGATGCTGATACAATTCATCTGATTTTCTAATTATTTTAAGGATGTTTTATATGCAAAATAAAGGATTCAGAATTACTTCTCTTTTTAAAATTATTATTGTTTCTAGATGCTTGGGCTAGCAGGAGGACAACCTACCTGTGGCTGTCTCCGTAAATCCTGGGTCTGACCAAGCCTGCTCTGCAGGGCTAAGTGTTTTGTACGTACAGTTTAACAATGTAAGACCCTGGCCCCAGCTACTCTCTACCAATATGTTACCAGCATCCCACGGGACACATCTTATTACTGGAGGAAGATTCTCAGCAATGAAAACGCAGTTTTATCCTTCTCAAAGTGCCCCTTGCAAAGTCAGCCAAGGACCCAGAAGCACTTACCCTCTGATGAGTGATGCATCATTAACATTCTGCTAACTTGCTAAGCATGCAAGGCAGACACAGTCTTTCCTGAGCTTTCAATTTCTATCAAGTCCAAGCAGTTGCTACCCCCATTTTATTTTGGGCCATTCATGCCCTCATGGACATCCATGGCCTGACAGCTCTAATTTCAGAGAAGTCAATGGATTTAAAGGAAAAGGTATTGATGTAGGAGGGAGATGAATCAGGCCTGTGGCCAGAGTCTCACTGGTTTCAGTGAAGAGGGCCGTGGTCACTGTCACATGGAGACTGAGAGCAGGGTGCTCAGGTGTCCTTATTAACAGTGTCCTCAGGTAGCCAACTCAGTCACTGTGTTATAGAAGGGAAGCACAGCTACACGTCACGTGGGGGATGCTGAATGCTGATGGGAAGCCCAAAGTGAATTTGTTGTTGCCCAAGTGAATTTATTTCCTCTTGCAGGACCAGTCTGAAGAGCCCTGCTCTCTCCTCTGCCTCTCTCCAAAGGAATGCAGGTCTTGACCACACACAGACTGTTGGTCAGCATGTCTGCCTTGAGCTTTGTGCTGTGGACTTCAACTTTGTGAGCCCTTAGACAGTCTCTCAGCAGCTGCATCTGGCCACACACAGTCACAAGTCTCTGCTGGGAGGTGACAGGCGAAGAGCTGGCAGTGGATCTGTGAACACATCTCCTCTGTGAAGTCAAACAGGTGAGTGTAACCACTGGTAGCCTAAGTGCTTTCAGTTGGCTTAGCACTAGCCTTGTGCATGGAAGAAGTGTGTGTGCAGCTGGCGCTGCTCTCAGGAGGCAGTGATCACTTGCAGCCCCTCCTTAGCACTTTCACACAGCCTAAGAAGCCTTGTCGTGCAGTGCTGGCTTTCTAGTAGAGAAAAGGGCTGTGGAGTCAGCACAGAAGGCTGTCTTTCTGATTTGGCATCAGTGATAGGTGACACTCTAAAGTCTGGGGTTGCAAAAGAGTTTGACCCACCACCAACTGAATACGATGTTGTGGAACATCAGTGTCTCACTCCCCTGAGCGATCCCAGCTGGAAAGACTTTCCAGGACAGATGGAAATGCAGCCTCTGGACTTGCTATTACAATTATTACAAAAAAGCCTCAGGCATCCAGGCTCTGGCCTGCTTGACCAGTCGCTACGTGCTGCTGAGGATGCTCTGCTGCCTTTTCACTAGAAAGCAAAAGCAGTTTTGTGCCAAGCAGGCAGTAGATTCTTCTCTATGTTCTGTTGGTCTCCTCCACTGCCTTCCCCTGTGAAGGGGCAGCAAAGGGGTGGTGCAGCCTGTGGGTTTTAACTGGACAGCATCCCTTTAATCTGGAGCGATGTTTTTCTTTCAAGGCCAAGAATTAAACGCTAGTGAAGGAATAAACAGACGTGAAAAGATGGCTCAGACACTTGGAAGACAAGACTGCTTTGTGTTTCCCAAAGCAAAGAGCCTGTTCACAAGGAGGTTACTCTTCTAGCAAAGCACACAAGTCCTGTGACACTGCCAAGGTCAGTAGGTGCCCAGCAGAGCAGTGGGCATTCAAGGCAGATGTGCTTTTGGGAGAGGGGGACATCTTTCTCTCAGTCCAAAGTTTTTTGAAATATATTAATGGAGATGAAAGAAATCTACTTTTCTTTGCCTTTTTTTGGTACTTTCTGCAGGGTTTGGACATGCACTAGTTTGCCAGCGGATGATTGGTTCCCTTTTCCTAGGGCGGCAACGTGGTCTTTGTGCTGTGGTAGTGTCACTCTCACACTGGTGTGGGAAATGGGAGCTGTGCTGCTGCCATTCTACAGCCTCTGGTGTGGGTCTGGGATTGGTCTGTCCACAGTCTGGATGTCTTTGCTTTCTTCAAGAACTAGATAGAATCCAAAGGAAACAGCTTGGCACAGACACTTAGTTTTCAAGTGAGTAAGGTTAGACTGCTGCAGTGGTCTCAGTGGGGTTAGAAAGCTTTGTACTTTACCTAAAGTGCTTAACTAACTCCTCACCCAATGCAGTGTCTTTTGAAATGTGATCTTTGGGCTCTTTGTGTTTCAGGTGTTCACAAAATGAAAACCCTGATTAACACTGAGGAGCGCTCCAGCGATACGGAGTCTCACGCTGACAGAAAGGCAAGTGCAGTTCTTTTACTGTCTCTAAAGCTCTGAATCATCCAGAGGCTCTGAAGACTCTGGTTAAGACACAGGAGCTTTTAGGTGTACCTCATTAGGGCTGAATCTTCAGCACTGTCTGTAGTCACAAAAAGGGCTAACGTTGAGAAATTAAGGGAAGTAACTAGTGGAATCAAACACACTGAAGAGCTGAGGAGCTGAATGTGATGGAAACGGGATTCCAAAACTAGTTGGAACATGTAGGAGGACAAACCCTGAAGGGGTGTACTCTAAAACCAGTGGGATAAATAACCAGCCCCAAACACATGGTAGAGAGTAAACTGAAAACAGGGAAGGACTGGGCAGAAGGTCTGATCGGCCAGAGGGTGTTCAGTTCACATGCAGACAGAGAAATCAGATGCCCTGCCACAGGGCTGACTTACACAGCAGGTCCTGAGCAGCCTTTTTGTAGCAATGTGTTGAGTCCAGCAGCTCTGGACCTGCCTGATGAGCTATTTGTCATCTTTGCCACAAGGGCAGCATCAGAGAAGAGCAACGGGGCAGAAGACTGGAGGCAGTATTTGCCTTGGTCATCTGAGTTTATGTTGCTGAGGTCAGGAAATGCAGGTGTAGAATAAGAAATGTCAAAAGGAAAGTTGAGAATCAGACTGAAAAGGAAATTAAACAGATGGCAGAAAGCTTCAGCTGGATAAATACAAATGAGAAAAAGTGAAGAAGAGTGGTTGTTACGTGGTGGGAATGGGTTTGAGATTAGACCAGTCTACATATAGTCTAAAAATAAATGAAAACCACTTTGTCTACATTGTCAGTAGAGACATCACGCTCAAGACAGGGGCAAAGACAGGATTGCTAGTAGAAACTACATAAGGGAATGAAAATTATCACAGGTAAGATGGAAGGAAAAGCTTAAAGAATTCAGTATGCTCAGATCAAGGTGCACTGGCAGATTTCCATCCCAGGATTTGGAAAGAACCGGCACATTAAAGGAGCTTAGCTTAACCTCATATTTCTCTTTGATGACCAGGTTTTTTTCCTAGACAAATGAAATACAGGTGATTTACTCGATCCAGGCTTGAGCGAAGACTCTGATATTATACCACATGGGAAATTACTAGTTGAAGTTGAGAAGATGGGGATTAGCGTGCATGGCAAATGCAGAACTGCTAAAGCAAATGCCAGGGAGCTCTGTAGAAAGGAGAAACGCAGACAGAGGCTGTTAATAAGTGGAACTCCTCAAGGGTCAGCCTTGAGCCAGTCTTACTTGTTTTGTTAATGACTCTGGCACAGTGGTAGGAATGTAGTAAAGAAATTTGCTGGGGACAGGGGCTTTGTTAATACAGAGGAGGATCAAAACATCAGTCAGCAATAAGTGAATGAGAGAATTTGTCTGAGATAGAGGAGACAAGGTAAAAAGACATGCAGTTAGAAATTAATAATGAGAATATCACATTCCTCACTTGAGAATCACAAAAGCAGGATGGTGGAAAAAAATATACAGAGAATTACTTGCTCCAGGGGATAACTGAGCCACTGATCAGATATGGAAGGGCAAACACCATCCTAGAAGATACAGGTTCACTCATGTTCAAGGAAGATTAGCAGGTACAGAGAAGGGCACTGGGGATGATCAGAGAGTTTAGAACAAGAGGAGACTGGAAGAGTTTCATTTGTTTAGTTTCTCAAAACAAAGACTAGGGGAGATAGGATTGTTTTCAGTAAATACATCTGATAGGTACAGATCAGAGAAAAAAGAGAATTGTTTAAACTAAATTATGATGCTGGCACAAGAACAAATGATATCAGGGATGGAAATTTAAAGTGAAGCACTGGAATAGCCTGCCAAAAAGTGAGATATGATGTAATTGGCTGTAATAGTGGGAGACTGGATCAGTAATCCGGAGCTTAGCGTTCCTAGATAACTTTACTGGTAGGGAGTCAGCCCTGGTGTTGGTTACATGCAGGGAATTGAAAGGCACCGCCTACACCAACACCCCAAATGTGTTCCCAGCATTGAAACAGTGCAGTGAATGACCCTGTCCTTGCCAAGTACTGATCTTTCTTACTAATAAAGCAAAGCATGTGCTGTGAAGAGCTGCTTTTATTAGAGAGACAGAGCTACTAAAACATTTTACTGTGAGTTTGGGCTCTTACTTTTTACCCCAAAATGTCACCATCTTGTACCTCCCAATCCTGAGTCTACCTTGTGGAAGCTATGTCTCCAGGAACTGCTGTTACAAAGCGAGCACTGGCCTCTAGCAAGAACGTCTTTAATGACACCAGACGCAGTAATGGCCCTGTGGTGGCAGGAGTTCCCCAACCTTGGGGCACTGCTCTGGGCAATACCACAGGCCCCTCAGGAGGGCTGGGAGCGACAGCCAGTGCCTCTGGCCATGGGCTCACAGCCCTGCTCTGCTCTTGGCATGGACTGGGAGCCCAGGGCTGGGAGTCCTGCTCTGCATGTGCGAGCATGAGGAAATGTAACTGGCTAATCATCACATTTGGAAATGGCGAGAAAAAATCAATCTGATACTGAAGCTTTTATTTCAACAACTAAGGCGAGGTCCTTCCCTCCTCCACCCCTTATGGGAACTGGCAAACTCAGCTCTTTAATGGTACAAGCTCATCTCAGCCTTGCCTATAAATAGATAAATGAGATTCCTCCTGTCCCAGTGAGTAATTCTGACATCCTCCTGTTGCCTCGCAGAGAGCTGAGTCACAGGCACTCTGTGCTCCAGACCCTGCGTTACTTACATGGTCTCAAAGGAAATTTTAACACATCCAATGAATCATCAGGGATTGGATCATGTTTAAAGTTATTCCATTGGCATTTCCCTTCTATTGTAGCAAGTCTGCCAACACGTAAAACTTCAGCTAATCTGGGCTCAAAATGCATTGAGGAAATAGCATGTTGACATATACAGATACTAATAAAAATGATGAAAAAGGTTCTTTAAATCTGCATCAATACACAAGTGACCCTTAGTGGATGCCTTTAGCGTTTTGGACCTGCTAATTTTGTCAGACTGCTTCTTTGGTTTGTAGCTGCTTATTTAAAGGAACTCAAAGTTTGAAATGGTTTAATACTCAGTCGTTAGGCCCTTAATTTAATCTCCTGCAAGTTTCCTGCCAAAATATTATTTGCACTGAGATGAAGCCTGCAGCCCCATGCTCATTCTCTCAGAGACACACACACACATTCCTGCTCTTACCCCTGATAAAAATAAAATGTCTGAAGAGCAGAGACAAAACCAGGCTAGTGTTGAGTACAGAGCACAGGGCTGTAATGTGCTGCGGCACCAGGCGCTGGGCTCCATCCTGGAGCAGTGTGTCCTCCCGGGGCATTTCCAGTTGTTGCCTTGTACTTTCTCCCAGATGCAACAGTGTGGTCTGGCCAGCTTAGAAGCAACTCAGGTTTGGAATCAATGTATATATCTGTCTCTGCACCTCCCCTCTGTCCGCCTCCAAAAACATCTGGAAGAGTGGAAAATTCTCCAGCAGAATTTGGGAGCTGCGAAACAAATACAAAAGATAGCCCTCTCTGCTGGTTTCCTGGCTTTGGCTTTCCTGTCGTAGCACTCACTGGGATATCACTCATTACCACCAGACTGTCAGTTTCAGTGAGCAAGAAATGCTAACACTGCTGGTTTGCTGCAGCAGCTTAATATTCTCAGACCTAGACCCTGGCTTGCTCTTTCGATAACCCTAGGAGATCTGTGTCGCACTTAAACAACACTTTTCCAGTACCTTTTCATCAAGCAGTTCTCTGCCTGTGCATAGACTGTTAACAAGCGTTTGTTCAAAACCTTCCAGCATGAGCTGCAGTTGCTCCATGAGACACTGTGTCTTCTGCTCCAAGGCTCGTCAGGTTGTTGATCAGCCCAGCTCTGCCTTGGGTGCCAGCTTTTCTGCCAGCTGTTAACTATACCTGGGTAAAAAAATCAATTCTGGCTCTGCCAGCACAATTGGATAGAATTCAGCTACCTGTTGACAAATGATGATTTGTTTAATAGCATAAACCACAATATTTTTATAGCTGACAGTTTTCACTCTCTACTGCAGCTGGAAAAAACACAGGAATTCCCTGAAGTTCCTTCCTTGTGTTCTTTTCAAGATTTCTTACAGTAGTTCCTTGTGCTGTGCAGGAAAGGCTGTCCGTAATGGGTGACTCGGTGGTGTCGGCTGGAAAAGGGCAGGTGCATTAGCTGGTGCCACTCAGGTTCTGGGTTGGCCTTATTCCCACAGCAGAAACCCCACTGGACAGTCAGGCCATAGAGACGCTCAAGGGGCAGTTCAGGCCTGAGCACTAGCCAGTGTTTCTGCAACGCGTTAATCACCCTGTGCAGGGCCAGGGAGTGGGAACAGGGAGAGGGTGCGCTCTGAGCACGCACATGTTTCCTATCTCGGCTTTGCTTCAGCTGGAGCTTTCCCACTAACACATCCTTCTTTAACACCTTGTACTCATTTACTGCGAGGCTGTTCAGCAGCACAAATCAATTAAGTGCTGCAGAAACCCACTGAGACAGACAGTGGTTCCTATCCATGGTTCAGCCAGGGTGGGAGGCAAGCAGAGGTTAAGTCTGTGCTTTTTGCCACACAGCAAGCGAGAGTGGAGCATCAAACAGTCCCCCCAGCTCACCTCTTGCATGGGCTGCAGCCTTCCCCAGCACCCTGAGCCCTCCCCACTCATAGCTGGAGCTTTGAGGGCCCTGTGGAACTTCTCTGGCATCACATAATGAGGTCGCCTGAGAACACCAGTCCTGCTGCAGTGGTTCAAGTGGCTGGTCTTACCCTGCTGAGACTGGCCAGAGGGGCAATTGCTAATGGGGTTATTCCTCCAGGACCCAGCTGAGCCAGTCTTGAGGTGCCTGGTTGTGTCTGTAACAGGGACAGGGTATAGTCAGGGCCTCCAAGCTCAACTATAGGTGTCCTGCAGGATTGTCCATCAGGACCTCGACTGCTTCTGCTGCTGAAGGTCACTCAATGGTAGCCACTGACCAGAGGGACAAGTAGGGGGGTAGGAAGCAGCACAATCACAAGATGTGAACGTGAACAGTCAGAAAAACTGAGCAGCTTTACAATAATTGTTTGCATGGTCTTGTTCCAACTTAGCATTAGGCTCAGCGTACAAGAGCTCACCAGAGCATCTTCAGGCTGCCTGCCCGGAGGTTAGGATGGGCGTGGGGACACCACTGCTCTCTGGTTCAGGTTGGGTTAGAGCTATTTATATGCATCTCACACCTCAGAAAGAGCAACTAATAATTCAAGCCATATGACATAGTTCATCCACAACATAAAGGAAAATAAAAAGTAACCAACCAGTTCCTGCTTGTGCCTTTAAAATGTGCTCAAACTGTACTTCATGGCAGTCTCTTAGGAGAGCCAGATTCTGTAGGACATGTCCTCAGCTCACAGAAAGAGACCACTAATCATTAGTGTGCCTTGGTCCCTGGCTATTTTAATCACTGCTGAAATACACATGCGGTTCCCTCTCCTAAAAATGGTATTTGACTCCAATGCACATGATTTCCTTTGGCTTCCTTTCCCCAATTATGATCAAGCTAGAAATCCACACACTGGAATCCATAGATTTGCTTCTCATGTGTCATGGTGCAAAAACCTTGGGACTACACCACGTAGGATAAGATCCTTGCCACCAGACATAAATAGCAGAGTAGTATTGTAACCAGTAGTGTGGTTTGAACAGTGATGGCTGTTGTGCCTGCAGGCTGGTGGCCAAAACCTGTCCGATGTAATGGAGCACTGGCAGTGTTGTTGGACCCTACTGTATTATTAGTCCTTTTCTGTTCCACTTTATTATGTAACAATTAAAAAGGGCTCTTGTATCTGCTGGCACTAATTAGGGGATGTCAGTCTGCTGTGGGAGAAATGAATGAATCATCAGAAGTGGATGAACCAGGAGTATATTTGTAAACTGTAGGCTGTAGAACTCAGTAAGACTTTCTTTAATATTTCCTTTAAAAGTGCTGAACAAAAGTCACAGGAAGTTTAAGGAGGAAAACAAATTTCTCATCCACAGATCCCACAGCACAGTGGATCCTTGTACTTTTCAGAGTCTGTCTCTTTGAGCGGATGAGCAGCCTGAGGAGTCTGGGGGTTTGCAGAGGAAACTGCATTCCCTTCCCTTAATTAGAGCCTAATAAATAAATGGATCCTGCCTGTCTCCATGGGCTCTCCAGTACCCTAATTCACAAACTGGATTGTATAACTCTGAACTTCTCTGTTTGCATTCTTTGTCTATGAACATGCTGCTGCGAGCTGAAAGAACCAGTCTGACTTTGCATTCAGAAAGAATAATTGAAGTTTACAGGGACACAGTCTTAAAACCCATGGGGTCAGTTTTGCAGGTACTTTAGTCATCGTGGATCCCTTCGGTGTTTGTGACACAGGGTCAGGTCATGGGGACCATGGCAGATAGTTGGGAGAACCATGGACAATTTTATTTAATTCATTAGACTTCACAGCATCATTTACCTGGAGTACCACAATCTTTCAACCTACATCCTTTACACTCAGGTGAGAGTAGGTGCTTTAAATTTTCCTTCTTTTCAAATCTCCACATAAAGCAGCGTCAGCCTCAGTCACGAGAGGACTGTCTGTGCTAGTCTTTCAGGCTGGGAAGACAACTCGTGCTCCGGTGACATAAGGAAGTTTTCAAACGTGCTGTTGCAGAGGCACACGCACCAGTCATGCTGTCCTGCATCAGCTAATGAGTTTGTGTGCTTAACTTGAGACTCAGGCAGTCTGGTCACTCTGCTGGGGCGGGGAGGATGGTTGTTTTGGTCTTCCTCTTTAAAAACTACCAAATACCAACCTTTGACTCCCAGAGAACACAAACTGGGCACCAGAGCAGGGCCTAACCATCCCACTGGAGAAGCTGCTGTATCTTTCTCAGGAGTTCCTGTGAATGGTCTTAGTTAAACACAACCCATTCTGGTCCAGCTAAAAAGACAAAGCCCAGCAGTGACCTGCTGAAGTTAAAGGTTCCTTGAGAACTTGGATTTGTTCAGTCTTGCTCAACGTTAAATGCTTACATTATGACAGAAGTTTACGATAATCACCACGTTTCCTCCATGAAGCAGCAGTTCATCAGAACCAGCAGCAGAGAACCAAAGGGCTTCAGTAAAAGAACATAATGAATCTGCCTGCAAAATATGTGTTCTGCCCTGGTTTTATTCCGTTTATATGGCTGACACACAAGTTCTGTTTGACTGACTGTACCACATGAAACTGTTCTGGACGGGAGTTGTGCCCTGAAAGCTGCAGATGATACTGCAGGGCAGTTCAGAAAGTGTCCCCTGCAGTGATTGGAACGCCGGTGCTTGAAAGCCTTGAATGGAATTGCTGCTACTTGAGGAGAAATTGATGATTTTTTTGGTCTTCTCCCAGTTGGGATGTCACCCTACACCCTTTGCTGCTTTGGGTTTGGTCTCTGGGACTGTCATAGCACTGGATGCTGGGCCCCTCCCATGGCTTTGGAAAGGCTCACGTGTAGTTCATCAGTTTTACCTATTTTTTCAGGGACAGTGTGCATGTGAGTACCAGGGTGTTTCATTCCAGTAGGGTCTGTTTTAATGCTCCTACTAGGTAGCATAGACTAAGGATGGCAACTTTAAGAAAGCTGGGACAGTGCTTAACTGCAGTAGAAGCTGATGGCATCACCCAAGACCGAATCTGAAACCAGCCCATGACTGTCTGTCTGTACTTTTCAAAACACCTTTATTTGAGGTATGCCTGGATTTTTCTGAGCCAAATTGAAGGTGCTAAATGGTATTGAATTTTCAAAGAAACCCCTCCAAAACCGGCCAAATTTGTTCTTGAAGTTGTAGTGTCACAGCCTGGGCACTTAGAGATGGACTTATGAGTCTGCTGAGAATGTCCTACAGTGGGACTGGCCAGGCTAGAATCCACCTACAGGATATGCATGAAGGATCCTGCCTGTAAGCCCCTGGCCATGTACCAAGTGACCCTACAGACCTCTGCTGCACCTACCCTCCATTCCAGTTGCATTATGGCAACTGGAGGGGATGTGTGTGACCTGCGTGACTGAGAGGGCTGTTTCAAGAACAGACAGGATAAAAATAGCAGCAAACCACCATGCTCTCCTGTTCACCACATGCAGTCACATACTGGTTTCGTCCACAGAGCCCATACAAGACGCATAAGCAGAACTTGCAGCTTGCCATGAGGTACCAGACACGAGGTTATAAAGCCCTGGAACAGCATGTCAGACGTTTATGTAGGCAGAGTTCCCACAGCACATAATACAAAGATCCATTCATCAGGGCCCTGGCTTTGGGTTGAATTGCAGGAGTCGCTCTGTGCGCATCCTCTGTTAGAAGGTCAGACTTGTCCTTCTGACTTTAAAAATCCATGAGCAGGTTCTCTTCACAGAGGCAGAGCTGAGACAGGAAGAAGCTGGGAGGGTGTATTCCAGTATTTCAGAGCAAAAAAATGTGTTTATTTTAACATAGCAGTATAGAATTGTGAGTAAGGTGGTGATAGTAAAGATCAAAATGGTAACACACAAACACATCCAAAGAAAGTTACAAGCCCTCATTCCCGATCGTCCTGTTTTCAGCACAAAGAATATTCCACTGTAGCAGGTTGTTGCTCTGCAGCCTGTTACCAGCTGAGGTGATTTGGTCCAGTTGCTTCGGTAGATCTCAGCATCAGAACAGATTAAACTAATTCCACCCACACATCTTGCCAAGGAAACATTCATAGAAATCCCTTCCACCTCATTTCAGTATTAGGTGAAGACATGAGAGTTGGTAGATGAAGGCAGTCTTGTAGAGAAGAAGCTGAAGGGCTGGGGCTTCCTGTCTCAGAGATCAAAGGTGTCCAAGCAGGAACTCCCAAACCAAACTCCCAGTTCCAAAAGGGACTCATTGCTGGAAACAGCCTGCAGGGAAGCATGCTGCCGGACAGTCCTGTAGGGCCGAAGCAGCCCAAGTTGCTGTCTTGCCAGCTGGTTGACCAGCACCATCCTTAACTGACTGTAAGGTCCCTTTGTCGTGTCCATTCTCTCTTCTTATCCAGGCACAGGGATTGCCTTTTAGAACTTGCTTACACAGCGATTTTGCAATAGCCACAGCAGGATGACTTCATGTGAACAGAGCAGCAGCTGGTAGCTCTCCTGACTCATACCATACCTTAACTGGAGGAGCCTCAGTCTGTCAGTCTGCCTTACGAAGTCAAGCAAGACCTGGGACTCGGTTCAGGGTTTCTCATCACTTCGCGTTTACACACCATTAGGCTTTAAGAAAAGCAGTTGAAATGCTCCTGATAATGACAAATAACAAATGAGTAAATCTTGCTCCAGAGCCACAAAACCCAACAAAAACTAGGTAAGAGATGCAAAGGTGTAAAGCAAGGCTATGCAGTCACTGTAAAAAAAAAAAATCATGCATTCCTAGCCTGTTAGCACAGACATACAATGCAGAATTCGTTGATAAACATCAATTAATTGATAAACAGGATAAAAGCCTCAGACAAAAGCCATTTCAAAAGGGAATGAGTCACTCAGACAGAGCAAAGGGGACTGTTGCTGTTGTGGGGTCAGATTAATTTGACTATCCATACCCCTAGGTAGAATTATTAAAGGATAAAAGCTTTGAACACTGTTGCAGAGTTCAATGAAAAGAAAAACTTTCACTCGACACACAGCAGCTCTCAGAAACGCAAATGAGGTGTTAGAATGCATAATGATGACAAATAATTGAGTATTATGGGTCTGTTTAACAAATTGCTTCTTTGCATGCAATTACTGCATCCTGGGCTGATCTAGGAAATGAGAATAGAAATGAAGCTGAGAGAAAGGTGCTGTGAGTGAGCAGAGCCCTGCAGTGACTGAGAGGAGTTAGCTGAAAGAGGAGTAAACTGGGAAGCTGGAGAGGAGGAGGACTGGTGTGGGTAAGGACTGTTTCTCTGGGGTTGGGTCTTCGATCTCTTTAGTTGCAATTCCCTGAGGTGGGGGAAATGCGAGATAGCCACTACAGGGAGGGGAAGTGCTTGGTCTGGTTCATTGTTCAAGTTCTCATGCTCTGAGCTTCATACAGAGCCCAGGCTCCACACCACAGTTCACAACACCTCATCCTTCCAGCTCCACTCCAGCAGAAATGCTGTCCCCAGCCCGAAAGACTGTGCTGACTGCTGAAGGAGACCTCCTTGGACTGGCCTACCCAACCCTGCTTGTCCTGTCCCAAGCACTGGTGCGCTCCTTCCAGACCTCCCCGTGCCGGAGGTCACAGTTGACCATTGCAAGAACAATAAGGATTTTTAGGGGCATTATGACTGGGTTAGTAAAACACAGCTGCCCCTGAAAGTCCCTCATTTTTCTTGCTGCCGCTCAGTCCGTCCCTAGGAGGGCAGAGGTCTGACAGGGTCCTTCCTCTCCGTGGCCGCGCCGTCTTGTGCTGGCATGCACAGCTTTGTAACCATCAGTAACCACCCCAGCCCTGGTGCCCAGCCTTGACACTGCCAGCAAAGGTGTAGAACTGCTCTGTCATCCCTGCAGGCTCCCTCCCGAGCAAACGCTGCGCTGCGTTTCAGCGTAACACCAGATGGCTCGTCTGTCACTCGGCAGAAATGCCACCAAACAGCGCCTGGCACAGCTTGCCACAGGCAGCCCTGAATACCCCTACCCACTGGGGCAACAGGCAGTAACACCTTGTCCTGCAAGCACACAGGGTACTGGCAGTCAGAGCAGGACTGTCAGGACAAGTGGAGGCACCTCACTGACAAGCACTGCTGTGCTTGTGCATCATAACCTGCGATCCCCAGGGCAGTTAGGGCTGCCTGGCCACAGCTCCCAGTGGGAGCGGGTCATACCCATCTACAGAAACAGTTGTTTTTAACTCATCAATAAAGCTGGGATTGTAATTAGAGTATTCTTACCAATTTCTCAAAAACTTTCAGCTTCAGAAATACCTGAAAAAGATTTAGAAAATCCCTACTGAAAATATGCCAGGTAGTTGGCTCGGAACTTTTAGTCCTCATCAAAAGTGCTCCTGGAAAACTCAGCCCAGCATGTCCTTAGGGCAAGGAGCATCACTTTCCTTTGAATTCCTCAGTAATTTGAATTCTGAGGGAGGTGGACTCAACAGAAACCAGATTCCCACACTTCTGCTCTGTTGTTTCGCCATGAACTCTCTGTCTTTAGTGTGCTGGGTGGACCCCAGCCCAACTGCCCCTGCAAGCTGTCACTCTTGAGAGGGAGTTTGTGACATGCTCAAGGGTTTACAGGGTGTTTGTGGCAGAGCAGGGAACCCCTGAGGACTCTCAGGACTTTTCAGTAAAGACATCACATCCCTCGGCAAAGGGTTCTTCTCCCCACACCCAGTTACCAACTGGGAGGAACAGGAGTGGCTGAGATCCTGCAAGGTGAGAAGCGAGTAGCAGTGGCAGCATAATCCAGAGCTCAGCTCCTCCTCTCCCTGCCCCAGCCAGAGCACTTGCTGGCCTCAACTGGAATGTTAAGACTGAGCTCTAAAACAAAGCATCTGAGTCGCCACATTGAGCTGCAGAGAGCAGCATCTTGTTTGGAGCTGCTGCCATTCAAACATGTCACCTCCAGGGACATACATGGCAGGCTGGCAGGGCGGCTCTGTGGGCACTGGATATCCCAAGGCTTGGGGTAGTCACAGTGATCCCAGCCATGTGCCAGTCACGGCGATCCCAGCGCTGTGCTACACAAAACAACAACTATCCCCACCCGTCCCACCAAGGGAGGACACTGCGCAGCAGAGAATGACCTGGCATCCAAAACCCCCCCTGAGACCCTCTCACTGCTGTACAAAGCCACCACCTTATTTTCATTAAGAACTTCTTCTAAGGCTTTCAAGTCAAATGAAAGCAAACCCCATGCCCTGATTTGGTAATAAAACACGAGCCATGCTTCTGATCCAAATATTATGCACATCTTTGAAAAAAAATTACAACAGCTGAATAATAATAATAAAAGAAAGCAGCAGCCCTCTGAATGTTAATGACGCTGGTGTCCTAAATGAAGCATAAAAGCCAGCGCCTGCAAGAAGCAAAGCGTGAGTCAGAGCGTCAGCAGTCCCACACGGGGAGCAGACTCACGGCTGCTTCATTCATTTAAGGAATCAATTCCTTTGAAATGAGCATCAAGTAGTTTTTAGCACTGAAATGAGATGCATGCTGTTAGTATTTTTGAAAGTTCAGTTCTTTTTTTCCTCTTGGATTGACAATAAACAACTCTTTGTAGCTGGAAGGAACCCCAGGCAAGGATCAGGTCCCCGCAGCTCTTGAAGAAAATCTGATGACCCCTCGCCCCGGGGAGACCATAAACTTCCTAGCAGCCACAAGCAGACAGAGCACACCCAGGGTACTGAAAAACAGGTCATTGGAGTAACTGGGTAGGTTATGTGAGTCCAAATTTAATTTTACTCAGGTTCCTGGCAGATTCCAGCGAGGATGGACATGTGCTGCTCCAGAGCACCCGCTTTGCTGAGGCTCCTTCTCGGACTGCAAAGCCAGCATGAGGCTGTGCGTGCTAGAAGGGTGACATTGCCCAGGCTACTCTCAGCTCCCTGCTGCCCCAGTGCCACTTCTCGATAAAGCACAATCAGATTTCCGCCATCAGAGCACAGAACTCAAGGTTACGCTGGTGATTTGGGACTGGACTCCTGGTGCATTGGATCTGAAACCCAGAAGACGCAAGACCAGCACAAAACCAAAATGAAAGTAGAAAATGACTGGAGTTTCTTAGAATTCCTTCAGCTTTAGTCATCGAAGGGGATTGTTAGAAACGGACAAAGAGCTGCTTCCCTTAATTTTTTAAAGTGTGAATTTTGTCTTGACAGTTTCCTTTTAGAAACAAAAATTGAAAACAAATTGTCCTATACACAAAACAAAGGGACAGACCCTCAGCTGGAATGGACTGGTCGAACCAAATGAGTAACACCCGCTCGCAGGAGAAACTCCGGCCCTTTTAACAACCGCTGATCCTGCTCTGTCCAGACAAGAGCCTCAGCCTCCGGTTCCAGACGGCAGCAGCGCTGGCTCTAGGTAGCTGCGAAAATTCAAAGCTGAAAATGCAGCAGGGCTCGGGGCACTGCACACTTCCCAAACCTGGAGCTAACTCCAGGTACATGAGCCAGCGGACACGACAGCAAGAAAATCACTGATACCAACGTGGCTCTGAAATTAATGAGCTGTTCTGGAGAAATGCCGGCAAGGCAGCTTTCCAGAAACCACTTACACGTGGGGTTTACTCTTTGAAGAGGCTTGTCGCACGTTATTCTCTCAATACGAAGATGACAATCTCGAAAATAACACAAGAAGTCCACAGGAAAAGATGATCTGTGCGGTGCAGGAGAACAAACACCTGGCTAACCGTGCTCCATCCCAGCCAGTCCTGCCCCTGCGAGAGGCTGCAGCATGGCACAACCGCACCCGGCGTTTGGGAAACACCGTCAGCCATGAGCAAGTTATCCACAGCAGCACTGACTGGCTTTGAGTCCTGCCATGTCCAAACTATGACTCTCATCGGCCCTGTGTGCAGGCCCACGAGTGCCCATGTTAGATGGGCTCATTAGTCTTCCTCTCTCACAAGAAAAGAAGAAAATACAAACAGACACATCAGGCAAATTCGGGAAGTCTCCTGCTTTATGAAGCAACAGATGACATCCCCACTGCCACGGTGTCCAGCAGCGGGAGCTGCCCAGCTTCCGCTCTCCTCAAGACACAAAGCACTGGAGAGTGCACTGCACCGGGACCCAAGAGTGGAGGCTCAGTGGACTTCTGATGAAAGACCACCCCCCATCCTCCAGGGCTCACAATGGCTACAAGCATTTTACATTTCATTTTCCTTGCAATCCTCAGCTGGGAGCATCACTCCTCCTTCCTTCCACTCCCAACATCAGCAGAGGAGCTGGAAAAGCCAGAGTTATTTTTAGGAGATGGTACATTTAGGCCCCGTTAATCTTGACTGGGTCCCTCTGCAAATGACAAGCTTGGATAATCGAACGCATTATGCAGACTTTCCATGGAGGTTGCTTTGAAAACGAGCCTCCCACCATTCAAAAACGTAGGAGCCAATCATTCATACAGCAACGTCTGATGCTGCACTGACTTGCCTCATTGTGGTGACCTCACTAGCATTTATATGCATAGGCCTCGGAGAACAAGGAGATTCAAGCAGCTAACTGACTTTAAGTCTATAAAATAAAACAGTCATGAAAAAGTCTTCTAAAGGCTGCCTCATTCCCTCCATCTTAGAATCATCAGATTGTTTAGGTTGGAAAAGATCTTTAAGATCATCAAGTTCAACCATTAACCCAACTGTCCCCAGTCCACCATCACACTATGTCCCTGAGCTCCAGATCTACACAACTTTTAGATATGGCCAGGGATGACAGTTCAACCATTTGAGTGGCAAGAAACTATCATCTGGCTCAGGCTGGACAAGCAGAGGATGGCAGTGTTGCCTGCTCAAATCATGCAGCCAAACAAGTGTGTTAGCAAAACAAACCCAGAGTAGCTCTGATGGGAGCCTGTTGGTGTCACACCATGTATTAAACTGGAAGAGGACAGGAAGGGCAAACACCAAAGGAGAAAAACACCAAGGGAGGAGCTCTGGCTGCAAGAGGATACATGGCTGCTAGCAAATGAACCAGGGCATGGCCAGCCACGCCAGTCTGGCCACTGCTGTCCTGTTAGTCTCTTAGCCACAAAAAGAAGAGGTGCCAGATCCAAACAGCCTACTGATAATGATCCCTTGCTCATGCTTTCAGACCACATCCAAGGCTGGCTGGAAGAGTCCCAAGCCAAAGTCATGCCCAGGACCATGCTTAGTACCCAGCCATCAGCTGCTGGCATTACTGGTGCGGTTGTAACCCGAGTGATGGCCCCTGGCACTTGCACAGCAGTGCTGGAGAAACCCGGGCAGGCTGGTAGCTGTGTGGGGAGCAAGCGGCAGTGCGGAGATGGCTGCTGTGTCCCAGAGCAGTGCGTTACCACAGAGCTGTGTCTGGACGATCATCGGCAGCAAAAGCAGCCATGCTGCTGGCACCGACCTGCCAGCGCTGCCTCCAACTCTGAATCGACTTTAACTTGGACCAGCCAGTTCAGGGAGAAGCTGCCAGCCAGAGGCTGCCTGGCTTGAGCTGTGCTGGAACAGAATCTGGTCTGGCTGGCAGTAAGGGAAGCAAAGAATTGTTGGAGAGCATCAGGAAATTGCCAAGCAAAAGGGATTTTAAAATCATTTCATTTTAAACAAAACTAAGACACTACCATAAAGTGAACGGCCACACCTTGCTGCTTACGCGGCTCTGCTAACAAGACCAGCTTTTCCATGGCTGTTCAAATATAATGAGTCCTGGGAGCCTAACTCACTCGTTTAAGCTCATTTCCAGACTCCAGCCAAAAATCACTTTCTGATTCACCACTTTCTCAGGCGCAGCAGTATTTAGAGTAAACACCTGCAGGCTGGTGCTGTGCTGTACAAAGTACGTAAGAACATGTTTAATTACTCCATGGACCAGGGATATGATTAATCATACGCTTAAAGTTAAGCATGTGCTTAAGCAGGCTACTGACCTGGAGTTTCAAGTGCATCTATCAGGTACTTTGGTGCTCCCCATTTTCCATTTACACAGATACACAGATCATTAAGGGGTGCAAGGGACCTCCAGGTGTCATCGAGTCCAACCCCCCTGCTCAAGCAGGATCATAGAACTTAAGACAGGTTACACAGAAATGCATCCAGACGGGTTCTCTGCGGCTCAATAAGTGGAAAGAACAGAAAAACACTCCTGCAGTCACACGCTACAGAGAATTCACCTGAAGTCTGGTTTCTGACCTCTTTCTTCGAAATTAGGGCTTTTGTATCGGTTCTCCCCATGCTCCCACTGAGACTGATTATGGATATTACAATAGTTGGTATAGTATCAGTACCTATTAGTGTTAAAACATGAGCTATCCATTATTGTTCACAAGCTTTTCAAAAGATTTGGGCTTAGTTTGTACTTTGCCTGAATAGGGCTTCAGGTAAGAATCTGGATTCGATTCCTTTGCACACTTTGGGAATTAGCCCCCTTCCGTCTGAGCGGTGTCCAAAGTCCTACAAAAATCATGAGGCACATCATTAAAAGTATTGCCCCTGCCAGCAGTGGACTCATCACATGGAGGAAATCAAGTGTAAAATGTGCATCAGCTATGGGTGGTCACGTAAATTCACATTTCATTAGTCACAGTGTACATGATCCTGGGGATTTTTTTTTCACTGAGCTTTTCCACTTTTCCAGCAAAGGCTCCTTCCCAGTTTGTGATACCTTCAGGAAGGTCAGACTGTGTCCATTCCCCAGGGAGGAGCAGGCAGAGAAGACTGGGACATGAAAGCACCACAGTTTTTTAAAAACACAACAGCCTCATTTATGACGAAGGAAACCCTGGCTCGGGGGGGGGGTTGGATGGACCAGACGAGCTGCTGCCCGAGGCAGACGTGTGACCCGTGTGCGCTGCCAGAGCATCACAGAGCCAGGGAACTCCCATGCCCAAGCTCACCCAGTAAAATCATTTAAGATTGACAAGCCAGGAGCCTTCAATTAAAGCAAAGTGTGTGCAAATCAATTTTCAACAACCAGCAGAGAGCACACGGGGCCTGATTACACGAGAGGGGACACGTGGCTCTGCAGAAAGCCGCCTTTGAAAAAGAAAACATTGTAAAATCACAGAATCATCATGGCTGGAAAGGCTCTCTAGGATCATCAAAGGCCAGCCCTCATCCCAGCATCTCCCTAACCACTAGACCATGGCCTCAAGTGCTCTGTCTACTCATTTTTTAAACGCCTCCAGGGACGGTGACTCCACCACCTCCCTGGGCAGCCTGTTCCAGTGCCCAGCCACACTGCCAGTGAAGAATTTCTTCTTCGCCAGTACACTCAGGAAAGGCACCTTTTTGTGATGCCAAGGGACAGCAGAGACACGAGGAATGCCCGCTGCATCGGGGTCCGTCTCTATATATCCTGATGCTCCTTACAGCAGTGAAAGCCATAAAACCACCCCCACCCCATTTGCTAAGTGTCAATTAAACTAGAGAAGACTGACAGAAAGTCACAGCACCATTCAGAAAGCTGAGTTGTGCAGGCACACACTGGTGCCTGCTGGTGTTCAGAACCCAACCAGCAGTGACCTGACACGAGAGCAGCTTCCTACCTACAAGTGTTAGATCTTTGATACCAAATCCAACAGGCACATCGAAGAGTTAAGTGAAATATGTCATTCAGAGCCTTCCATTTGCGTAAGTTGTGTGGGGAGCTGTATGTCAGCATCTGTGACTAAGCTGACTGTACCGACTGCCTTTGATCAGGGGGATAAGAGCAAAGAGCAGCACTCTGCAGAGTACTACCTCCACCCTTCTAGTGTCCAACTGGTCCAGTGAGATGCTGATACTGGAGCCATCTCCCCCTTCCTTCTGCCTCAAGAGGGAAAGCACCCAGTTTTTCACACTGACACACCACACTTCATCTTTGGTGAATTTGGAATCATTTTGCCAGATACTTGCAATGAAATGCTGTAAGGACCTGCTGTCAGTGTCCACCTGTGCGACTGCTATTCGGTACTGCATGGGGTGCACAAGAAATGCTTGGGAAAGGGGGAAACTCTGTCCCTTTAGAAGTACTACTGATGAACAGAAGGTCCATCAGAGCTGAGCTTGCTGCTGTCTGTGGGCACACAGGTCCTTTTCCTTTCACCCCATCAGACTACAGACATTACAGACCAAAAAGCAGCAGGTACTCAGACCAGCTGGCAAGAAGACGCTGGATGTGGAAGCCTTTTCTGCCTGCTCCCTGGTGCTCTTGATCATTTGACTTAAGGTCAGTCACCAAAATCAATGTTTTGCTTGTATCTTCAGCATTTTTCCTTCATAGCAGGTAATGGCTCAGCACGGCTGCTTCCATCCAAAGCCACGTCTGGAATAGTTGAGTTGTATAAAATTTAATTTAAAAGAATGATTTGGCCATATCTTTAGTTGCTGTGGGAATCGTTATGGCGGGAGCTGTACGGGGTTGTTTTACACTTCTTTCACCTGGACTAGAGTGTTCCCTAACAGGTGTGGATTTACTCAGAGGAGAAAGGAGAAACGAGGGCAAGAGCTCAGTCACTACGTCGATTCCGTCCCTCTCCTCACACAGGCACAGGCAGTGCTCCTGCAAATCCCCCCCTCCTTGAGAGGAGAAAAGGCTTGGAAGTTACAGAATTTCCAAACATTTCACTGGTCTAAAATGGTAGGAAAGTGCTCATGGCTCTTCCCCCAAACCCACTACCAAACCACCTAAGTTAGTGGAGCTGGAATAGATCAGGGTATCCCCTCTGGCCCACAGGAGACGTTTTATTTAGCAACAGGTACACTTGCTGCTCCTCTGGCGAGCTGTACGTTCACTCCGCGATGCAGCCAACCTGCGAGCCCAGTTAATAGTTTAAAATCAAACTCCTGTCAGATGTTTTGAAATGAAACTATAGTTGGTGTTCTTTTTAAGGCAATATCATCTTAAAAGTACAAAGACACCCAAAACTTTATGTAACTGCTGTTTACGTAAGGCCTTACGCTGGCTCATGAGCTCTTTCCTTCCTCTGGATTTATTACATTTTTTACTTGGGGCATGTGAAACAACTCGCTGTGCAAGTGCAGCTACTCACACGGGGCTGGGCTGGGCTGGGGGAAAGGGGTTCACTCCAGTGGAAACTTAAAGCGAAAAGCTTATTGCTACATTTGCAAAGAAACATCCTCAGAAGAGCTGTTGGTTCACTGTCTCTCTGGCCATTGCTACAGAAGTGGAAGTCCTGGAAGGAGGCTACAGGTAAGTCTCAGCACTAGAGGCTGGACGTGTGCAGGACATAGAGCTTTAACATCACTGGTGTGTGTGAATGTTCTCATTCAGGCTGTAATTGATTCCCCATGGAGATGCAAAACGAGCTCAAATATGCTACAAGCAAACCAAACTCTTCTGCTGAAGTGAGTGCACTATGTGAGTCCTGGAGCTAAATTTAGGCTGAGACTTGGAGTAAGGTAACTCTAATCGCAGTGTAGCACTTTGACTCACAGCTAACTAACGCTGTGAAGTGATTCAGTGAAGTTCTGCTCCTTTGTTACCATTAGTTTTGGATGAAGTTTTGGAAGCTCTTTAATAACTCAGAAATTTCAGAAGTTCAGCTCAAGTTACCCAGCTGAATTTTGCTGCTCGGTGCAACTGTCTAAGAAAAACTTGAATATAATTTGTATTTAAATGTCGATGCAGGCTGGTTTGGGGCTGGTGCGACAGTGACAGAACCACAGAACATTGGGCATTGGAAGGGACCTCAAAAGATCACCTAGTCCAACCCCACTGCCAGACACCGTGGAACAGACAATATGTTGACAGCTATAGGTAAAACACCAGTAACTGTACCGCTCAGTGATCCACGACACTGAAGGAATGGATGTGGTAAATAAATGTCTGGTTGTCTCACAAAGTGCATTATTTGCTTGGTTTTATGGTCTGAGGTAAATTCAAACAGACCGGCTTCATCACCTCATCGGTGGTGAAGCACCGTTCTGTACAGTTGCTGCATTTGCATGGGAACATCTTCCTCCTCCAGAAATACTTCCGTCAAACTTAAACGGTCACAATTACACAAAATATCCATAGTCAAATCAGATTTGGTAATAAAAAAATATTTTAGATGCAACTGAGACTTCAAGTCTACTTCTGTAGCCTCCTTCAGGTGCAAAATACACCCATACAGCCAGGACTGAGGAAACTTATTCTCCCTGCAACATCAAAATCGCATTTATGGCTTCAAGTGGAGCATATTTTACCTGAACGACATTCAAATTCTTCTTTAAGAAACAATCTCTCTCTTCATACAAGACTTTTCATGCATATTCTGGCTCCGAAGCTCCAAATCAGTTTGCCACAACTTGTTTCACTGGAATTCATCAAAAGACTAAAAAGCCAAGTGCCAAGGAGCCGAGCTCCTGGCCTCAGCATAAACTGTCCCACCAATCCCCGCAGCCTGGAAACTCCCAGTTCTCGGAATTAGCTGATGCTTTGAACAAGAGATCATAATCAAAATCATGAATCCTGAGAAAGTCTCCATGTTTCACTCTATAAATTCTTAATTCATTTTCCAGCACTTGTAGGTTGCTGCTAGCTCCACCCTCTCAAATATCAGCAATTGCTGCTGCTTTTAAAGAAAATTCCACTTTGGGGAAATGTGATCTTATTCCAGCTGTTCCAGCGCGGGGCAGTTGTGCCTAACCCAACCTGATCGGCGCTCTGTAACGAAGCTGAGCATTCAACAGCTTCTGGAATTTATTCCTTAAGCTACTGCACTTGAGTATTTGAATTTAACCCTCCTGACAGTGTCACATTCCAACCCCTGTTGTTTGTAAGGTGGCAGAGCCACCCCTAAAAGGGTTTCTCCGAAAACACAAACCTGGGACTAATTCTAGCAGGTCTTTGTGCCACTTGTAGATTACTTCCTACAGGATGCTGATTGAACTAAATTGAAGTGTTTAAAATTGTGTCCCTCACCCGGCTTTAAAACGATCATGCAAAGGGATCTTGCTGAATGAAATGTGCTTTCAAATTTTATAGTTTGAGGAAATTCCATACTTAGAACTGAAAAAACCAAAGCAAAGTGCAATTCTGGAGATTCAAAACAGCTGCAAGAGCTGGTGTGTTGCTATTCCATTTCACCGGGCTTTCACCAGGAGAAGGACGGGATGAGTCCCTGCCCAACTTCCAGCTGCACAGGCCTGACCCTCTCACCAGATCGGGCAGTTCAGGGTAACATTTGCTCCTCAAAATAAGGCCCGAAGCAGCCAGCATTCCTCTGTGGTCTGTCATCTGCACTGCAACTGTCTGAGAACTGTGGCTGTCTGAGCAGGGCTCCAGAGCTTGGACAGATGGGACACTTTGTAATTAAAATAATTATAATGAATGACAACACTAGCGGACACCATCCTGGAGTCAAGACAGAGCCCTGGACCTATAAATGGTGTCACTAACAAATCCGTATTGGGACAATCCTGCATGATGCCATGGACTGTGGGCACATCACCCACCCACGTGGGCACTCAGGACACCATGAAGGGCTTTCTGCCAAAGGACAGGAAGAACAAAGGCTCATTGCCTGCTCCCATGGAAGGGGAAAAAACCAGCATCCAAACCTTCTAAACTGATTGACCACCCTGATACAAATTGAAGCCAAGAACTCTACACAAAACCAACTGTACCAAACAATGTCTTGGAAATATTTTGCTTACTCAGTGCTGAAGAAATATGCCTCAAATCCCTGCTCCATCCAGGGAAGAGGAAGCTGTCCCTGGACCAGCATCATCCTGGCTCAAGTCCTTCAGTCTGCAGCCACGACTTCCCTTCCACACTGTCACTGGGTCACACGAAGGTTCACACACAGACTGGCAATGGGACTTGAAAGACCCATTCTGCCCTCAGCAAGGGCTTTCCCACCCCAGGAACAGATACTTCTGTCTCTGGGATCCTGGCATTTAGAATCCTCTTGTCTGTACTGCCACACGCACACACGCCCCCGTCTCACTCGCTCCCCTAAGGCATCGAAGCCCAGCAGAAAGCAGAAACCCCCATACCAAGCAAAGATCATCCCCAGCAAAGGGCGGCAGCACTGTTCCTTGGAAAGCCATGCAGATGCCACCAATCTGTCTACAGGGATGTCACTCAGATTGCTGGAAGGGGCTGAAGCCTCAGAGGGGTGTCCCCACCTTTGAGCCAGCACAAGCAACCCCGCAGCCTCTTCTAGGCCCTCCTGCCCTTCTCCTCTTGCCTCTGGGATCTGTCACTTCTGGGTCCCCAGCAGGAAAGTGATGAAATTAGCGGAGCTGGAAGGATTTTCTCCAGCAGCCCAGGAATGAGAAGGGGGGAGAAAAAGCACATTCTCTTCCACGTCTGGTTTGCCTCTGTGTAAAGAGCTGCCCTGCACTGGGAGCTGGCACAGAGCATACCCCGAGCAGACGGGCCAAAAGCAGACGGCAAAGGGTAGGGTCTGCAGGCTGGGTGGATGCAGGGTGCTTCACTCTTACAAAGTTGTCCTCACTAAGGGTGCAAGGCTCCAACACAAGCAAGCCCAGGTGTCAGTGAAAGGTCTGTACTGACAACAGAGCCAACAGCAGGTACGATCTGAACTTAACCTGCCCCTGATTACACGTATTTGTAACCCAGACACCGCAGACTTGCTATGCTCTGCGCCCTCCTGCAACTTAAAATACAACCCTGGCTTGAAGGTCTCTATTTGCAAACACAGAGGAGCAGCAGTTCCGAAACTGCAAGCAAACGTTTGACTCCACTCAATGCAATTCAAAGAATATCCTGCACGAACCCCACCCTTCTGTCAAACAACTCTAGCCCTTAGTGCCTAGATAGTTTTCTTTCAGGCCCTATCACAGATAAAATATCGCCCTTTTCTTGTTGAAGAAGTTGAACCTGCCAAGTATTTACTGACTCTTTCAGAAGGCTGAAAATGTCACTCCTCCAGCCTAATAAACTTCCCCAGAAAGGGCCTGATAAATAGAGCCTTGCTGTGCTGCCCAGAGCTAGTTCAGTGTGGCCTGAGTATTGCCAAGTCTGCCTGACGAAGAAAGCGTATTTGTACACACAGAAAGATTAGCAAGAGAGGCATAAAGTTTAGGAGTGAAAATAAAACAAAGCCCCATTATTAACTGGGGGGTGTGAGGGGGAATAATTGAATCTGCATCCCAGAGAGCAAAGGACATTGTGAAAACTTCAGAGCTGCAACAGTCATTTAAGAGTTTGTGCACAACCGGCAGCAGAAGCTTGAACCATCTTCTTTAGCGTTTCAAAAGTGCTAAGCCCACCCCCCTCAACTCAGCCTCCGGAGCAATATTATTTAAAAATAAAATACAATATTTTTACTTTGTAATTTGACCCACAAAAGCCATTTGGGGCATGAGGGAATGTTCCCTTCCAGCCTGAACTTTAATTCAGAGAGAATGTTTCAACGCCAGAGTGTAAAACAGATGCTGAGAAATGCATCTGCGCTGTTCCGCCTGTTCTCTGGGGCACCAACGGCAGTTGCGAAGCGCCCGTCCACGCAGCCTATGATCGAAATAATCCCTCACCAGGTAAATGAATGGAGAAAGAACTCACATTCCTGGTATCATCAAAACCTGTCAACAGAGTTCTGGCAGCTACAAACCACTACATCCATGCTAATTCAAACAGATGAATGTGTGGCTCAAAAACCGTGTCCTTTCACCTTGGCAAATGCCATTCAGAAAGAAACCAAACTGTAAAAGTGACTGCAGAGTGGGAAGCCCAAAGGAACACACTTAGCAAGGGCTGGTGGCTGTGGAGCGCTGAGAACTTGCTCCCTACAGAAAACCCAACCTGGAATAACACACTCAAGTCAAAGGACAGTTAACTCCGATCACACTGTACAGTGCCCCAGAATCAGTTTGGGGAGGGGGCACAAAGGTTGCCAGAGTTACTTAAAGGCAGGAAGAAACCAATTATTGCTAGAAAAAAGTTTCCCAGATTATGGTAAAGCTGACAAAACCCAAACCCAGCAGCTTACCCAGCTTTACAAAGCAAACCACAATTAAGAAAATCTCAGTGAAAGGGAAAACTCCAGCTTAGCCGACCCGCTAGTCCAAGAGCATCAACAGCAACAAAAACAACGGCACACAAAGTGCTGCTTGCCAGCGATACCTAAGGAGCTGTACGAGAAGTTGGAAGGACTGTTCTAAAGGGGCACAGAAATCTGCTCCCTGGTGACCCTGTTCACACCATCAGGTTTTAATGTTAATGATAGAGCTCCGCGTGCTCTGAGTAATTTTACACTACGCTCCGTCTTGTTCCAGAGCGGATGATTAGAATCAGATTTCTGTGATTTCACTGCAGATTAATTAAGAGCCACAGATCTGCAGGGAGAAGAGGGGGTTGTGGCTAGACCAGCAGAACGGGCTCTCCAGAAAGGGCAGCAGCATTTGTGCCTTTACCCTTTACTTTCACATACTTTCCCTTTTCCCTTTTTGTGGCCACGAGACAGAGTTCTTGGGGAAAAACAGGCAGAAGGGGGAAAGAAATGTGCAAAAATCTTTTCTTTTAAATGGTTTCGAAGGAAGTTCCCAAGCAGAACTCACAGACAGGTTTATCAAGGGAACAGGCCCACACCGACCCGCCTGTGCCTGCTGTCCCAAAGTCAAACAGGCAAGTGAGGGGCTGCGCGCGGGGAAGAATTCTGCTATAGCACGGTCTGTACGCCCCGATGCGTGTCAGGGGAACAGCTATTAATATACTTTTTCATATCCTGCGCTCCAGCGTTTGGGTACAGACGGCTGTGGAGCAAAACAGTCTGCAGAGGTCTGTAACACCATTTGCTAATTTTTCCTAACAGCAAAACACTAAATAAATACTGTTATTTTTATGGGGAAATTCTACAGGATATAGAACTAAAAACGGGGTTTGTTTGCACAAATCTCATGGGATCAGAGTGTAAAAGTTGTGTGCGGAGTGTAAATGTCTGCGTACACACATGCAGAATGTGAAGTCCTGCAACGCTACATCAGAACTAAATACTAAGTGACTCAAAAAAAAGAAAAAGAAAAAACCTGCAGGAAGATTTTCATTTTCTCTTTGCTTTTACAGACTTCAGGCGTGAGAATATTGTTGCCACTTGGCCTTTTTCCTCATTCTAGGTCACTATGATTAACTTTATGAGACAGAAGGAAAAGCATCTCTACATAAATAAAAAAACTCAAAATGAGAACCCTCAAAATCATTCCAAGAACTTAAATTGTAACAGAACGCAGAAGGGCACGGGAGTTATAAATACGGTGCTGTATAAGCAAAGAGTAATGCACACACCCGCAGCTCTATACACACCGTGCCCAAAGAAGGAGCACGAACCAGCATCTCCAAGAGTGCCAAATCGAAATCAAAGTCAAATAATAAAGAACATGGGAAGGGTTGTGGGGGTAAAAGCACTTGAGTGAATAATCAGAGAAATGCTGGGAGCCAAGCGGTGCTTGGTGTGCGCGGGGCCAGATTTATTTAAATCATTAAAAAAAGGGAAAGGAAAGGAAAAAGCAAACAGCTGTGTTTTCTGAAAGTGAAAGTGGCAGAGAGATGGATGCACATGGCCTTGCTTTAAGGCAGGGCCCGGGCACCGCGTCCTGCCAGCCCGCAGCCGGCCACGTCGGGGCCCGCCGGGAAGCCGCGGGGACGGCCGCCAGCACCGGTCAGACGGGCACGTTTCAGGCCCTTTCCCATGTGGAAGAAATCGAAATGCACTTACGGTTCGCGGAGACCCAGCTCCGTCCTCACCCTGCGGCCCGAGCCGGGGCACCCGCCGGTCCCGGTGCCGGGAGCCGCCCGATCAACGCCCGCCGGGGCGGCCCCGAGCCCCGGCCCGCCGCGCTCCGTCTTCACCCGCGGCGAGCCCGGCAGGTCCTGGGAGCCGAGAACTGGGACTTTGTAGGCCAGTTGAAGTCACGAACCTCTCATCTCGCCCGCAAAGACCCAGCCCTCAACTCGCCCATCAGGCGCGGGCTGCCGTTCCTCATCGCTATTTGCTAATCGAACACCCGTCGCCGGCCGGTGCCCGCCGCCAGCCAGAGCCCCCGGAACCCCCCGGGGCCATCCCCCGGCAGCCGCCACCGCCACCGCCCCCGGGCCGGGGGAGCAGCGATCCGAGCCGCCCCTCCCCGAACTTGCGAGCCGGCCCGGTCCCGGAGCCGGTCACCGCAGCCAGCCCCGCAGCCCAGAGCCAGCCCCGCAGTCAGCCCCGCAGCCCGGAGCCAGTCCCGGAGCAACCCCCGGCCGGGGCCCCGACGCGCACCGTGACTCGGCACCGCCGATCCCGATCCTGCAGGAACTTCGTACGCGAGAAGCGAGAACTCCCCGTACGGTTCCATCGGCCGAAGCAAGCCCCAGCCCCGACGTTACCTGCATGGGAAAGGGGCTCGGCGGGAGCCGCCGCCTCCCCGCATGTCCCGGAGATACGCACGGGAAGGGCTCGGGCTCGGGCTCGGGCTCGGCTGCAGCCAACGCCGGGGGAGAAGCAGCGGCGACCGCGGTCCCCCTCCTGCCTCCCGCAGCTCGCAGACGGATATTTAAACTGGTATCGATCACGCTGGGATTTTGCCACCCTTCCTCTTTGCCCTTGAAAAAGGCAAAAATGGTAATAAAAAAAATAAAAGTAAATTCGTTGCCACCAGGGACGTCGCAACATTTCTCTCGGCTTTTCGAACGGTGCGTTGGCCCCAGCGAGCTTCGAACGTCCCGACCCAGACAGCAGCAGAGGAGAAGTAGGGAAAAGACAAACCAAACCAGCCAAAAGCAGCAATTAATAAGAAGAATTAAAATATAAAATTAAAAAAAAGCCAAAAACCCAACGGCCCCAAACCGTCAAACCAGCCAGGCGAGCTGCTCCGTGCAGCACCATGGCGCATCTCGCTGCGGGGCTCCTGTCCGGTGGCGGACCCGCATCCCTCCAAAGTTTGATCCACGTGTTGTGGCCCCGTCCTGGGAGGGTCCGTGGCAGCGGGGCGGTGCGGGCCCGCTCCGCGCCGCTCCCGCGCCGTTTAAGGAAGCGGCCAGTCCCCACCCCTGCGCCGGGAGCTCCCGCTGCAGCCCGGCTCGGCGGATCCGGAGCTTCTCCCGGGGTGCCCTGCCCACCCGCGGCCCTCTGAAAAGTCACAAAACCCCAAGCAAGCCCCAAAGCCCCCGCCCCCCCTCGGGGACTGGGGACCCTCTGGGGGTGTTTCACCTGAATGTGATACCTTGGGGGCTGTTTTTGGGGGGCTTAGGGGATGTCTGGGGGCCACTTATGGGGGGCTCAGGTTCAGTTTTTGGGTAGCTCCCAGCCACCTGGGAGGACTCAGGGACACATTTGGGTTCTCCAAGCAACTCGGGGGTCAATTCAGACCCATTTGGGACTGTTGTCAGTGTTGGAGGGAGCTGCTCTGAGGGGGCTTGAGGGTGGCTCAGTGGGTTTCTGGCCATTTTGGAGGGCTCTGGGGCTGTTCTGGTGTCTGCTGGGGGACTCTAAGTGGCCCTTTGGGGGGGGCTTATGGTCCTTATGTCTCTTTTGGGGTTCCCTTGGAGCATCTGTTAGTTTTGGGGCATTTTGTGGTGATTCTAGGGCCCTTTGGGGCCACTTCAGGACTACCGGGCGCCTTCAGGGCCATGTTGGATGCTTTGCAGTGCTGTTCCGGGGCCTTCTGCAGCTCCTCTGTGTTTCTTGGGGGCCTTTCAGGGTAATTTCAGGGCCATCTGGGGCCCTGTAGGGTCACTTCAGGGCATGTAGGGGTCGTTTTTTCACCAATTTGGGGTACTTCAGGGTGATCTGGGGCCCTGTGGGGTCACTTCAGGGTCGTTTGGGGTCATTTCAGGGTGCTGTGCAGCTCTTTGGGGGCAGCTGGTTCCCCCCTCCTAGAGCCTCCGCAGGGCCCTTTTCTTGTCGCTCTTCTTCTTGGTGGCAGCAGGAGGGGGGTTGGTGGCCACGGGGGGCAGCTTCTTCTCGCGGTCCCCGGCGTGTTTCTTG
>JAOXOE010000787.1:8785425-8796010 GCA_028565055.1 Phoeniculus purpureus
CCGCTCCCGCCCTTCGCCGCGCTCCTCCCGCCGGGGCAGCCCCGCGCCAGCGCGGCCCGATGGCGGCGGGGGGCGCCCCCTGGCGGCAGTTTGAGGCGGGAGAGCGGGGCGGGGGCCGCACTGGGACCGCGACGGGTCGGGAGTTGCGTGGGGCCGGGGAGCCGCGGAGATCCCCCCTGTGGCGACATCTCCGCCAGCAACGGCTCTGCCCCGAGCCGGCATCTCCACGTGCATGTCCCCATACGCGCCCCCTACACATGCCTGTACATCTCTCTGTACGCGTCCCTGCGTGTCCAGACTTCTCTTGCTCGTTTAAAGTAGCCACATGTGTCTGTCACAGAGATGTCAGAGGCCACACTCTGCCCTCTCGCATGTCTAGTGCCTTTTCCTCTCCGTGTCCAGGAAGGCCAGGAGGACATGCCTGTGTGATTGAGGAATCCCAGGCACAAAGCACAGCTACACCCCATACACAGCCGATACAGGTTGTGTAAAGAGCCGTCATGTACACGCACACGCCGTTAATAAAGCGTTTTAGAGAAATGCCACAAGGCCCTCAGTGATGTGAGATCAGCTCAGAAGGGACAGCTGAAACAACATGAAAAAGGGAATTCTGTTTCTCTCTGCTTTTCAGCCTTGCGCATCCTCACCTGCCTCATGATTTTCAGGTCACTAAACTTTTCAGAACGAAACATTTTTGTACTTTAGATGCCAACCCAGCATGTGTGGGCCCTGCCCACAGGTTATAGAGGTTGGACAGCTGCTGCCCCTCTCTTTAATCTTTTGCTGTGGATCTTCCGAACCCCAAAAAGGGGTTGCGGAAAAGGGTACAAAACAGGTTCATCCCACAGACAGCTTCAGCTCATTGCATGACAGTATCCCTGGACAGCAAAAAAGCTGTCAGTGTGACAGCAAAATAAGGTGAAGCCACCAGAAACACAAGAAATGGCTTCAAAGGTTTTATCCTACACAAAGAGAGGCGATCACTCACTGTTCCTGAGAGATGTTAGCGATCAAGATGATGTTCACTGAAGACCACAGAAGGTCCACAAGAGCAGCAGACTAGAATGAACCTAAGTGACAGCACAGGGTTACCAAACATGGGACTGTCTCCTTGGTATCTTCTGTACCTGTCAGGAAAACCTCAGCTAAGCAAGAAGTTCCAAATATCAAAGCCAGCATCCAGACACCTCATCATTTAGGTTCAGCAGGCCACAAACGCATATCCCTACTCTCTACACTGGATTTTTATCCTGTGTCTGGGCAGAAGCCGCATGAGATAGCCATGAATATACAGGCTGCACCAGGAGCCTTTGCGTGCTCAGAGCTTTACGGCATCAGTGTCACTATGGATGTGGCAAGTGACTCTACCAGACTTGCGTGAACAGAACGCGACAGAGTATTTGAACTGATCTGTCATGTAACTGCTCTCAATCAACACTGCAAAGTCATCCTCTACACAGAAGAACGTGTTCCTTGGCTGAAAGCCTGATGAATATTTAGAGCCAAGGAACATGTTGTCTGAAACCGATAGTAGAATGCAAAGTGATTCACGGGCCATGGGCAGAAAAATGTTTGAAAGAGGGAAGAAGTTGTATGAGGATTTTGGAAAGAAGACACCAAATGAAGAATTTCTTGACCGTCTGGCATGGTGACACCCAGCTGTTTGTTCTGCCATGATGATGCCCAGTAAGTACTGGTGGAAATGAAGACTTGCACAACATAAAAAGAAAATACCTCAGCAGCTTTTAGAAATTAAGAGACTTACTCCTACAGAAACTGCAAGTTACATCCGCCAACCCCTTATTATCATTCTCTCTTCTTTTTTAAACTGTTCTTGTTCTTCGGTTGTATCAAAGAGCTGCTCAGAACACCACAGGCACAATTAATTCAGAGCAAATACTGCACCTACATGTAGGGAAGGAAGAGCGTTGAACCAGGGAATGAAGTTTCTTCCTAATTAAGCTGATGCCGTACAACTTCGCTGATGTCCTGACCAACTGTTTAATTTGCTATTTTCAGCAGCCTCATACATGTTTCCTCTTGCCTTCATCGTGCCCCTTCTTGTGCTGGTGTGAAGTGCCTCTTCATTTCCATGACTCTCACACAACATTTTTTCCCAGCAGGAGCGCTCATGCAGGGAGGCCAGTCTCAAGGGATGTGCTCAGCTGCTGGCTGCCCGCACCCACTTCCACTGACAGCACCGGCAGTCCTGTGGTGGTAACTGGATAAGGCCCATTTCAGACAAGTCTTCCCTTGGCAGGAGGCACTTCCACACCAGAGAAGGTCAGGTCTTTGGGCTATCATCTCCTCTCACAGATACCTGCTGGCTGCTCTCCATGGTGTGCAGAACCCGTGTGCTGGGAATGAAAGGCTGGATGGGAGCTGGGAAGAGGATTAGCTCTGCATTCAGTTCAGATGTAATCACAAGCATATCAAGTTGTAGAGCATCACAACTTTCACAATTCTAAAAATACACATAAGTGCCTTGTTTCAAGGCGTTTGGCAGCCAAAGAGCTAATATATTAATAACATTAGACCAACTATAGCCCAGGACAATAACTATAGAACAATAGATTCGATCACTTCTGAAAATAGCCTGGTTTGAAAAAAAAGAAAACATTTTTTACAAGAGCCATGAATCAGATGTAGCAGCTTCTTTATAGACCTCCAGAAAGGCTTCACAATGTGGAAGCCTGGTGTGACACCTCCAAACTCAAGAAGGAGCTTCTGTGGGTGGGAGAATGGACCACGTATTGCTGACCAGGACACGCTGAGACCTTGTGGATGCAGTTTGGCCCAGTTGAATGTAGGGAGAAAGCTGAGTTTTGCTTTCTCAATCCTGCCCATGCTTATGCAACAGCTCAATCTGCAAGCAGACCCATTGATTTGTTAACTTCCCAGTGCGTGGTACTAGGCAGCATGTAAGCAAGAGTGGCTTGTAGCCAGCAGCTTGGTATTTCGGCATCAGGCCTTGTTGACAAAGAGGCTGGATTGTCAAAGAAGTTAAACTGGAACACAATGTAGTAACAGAAATAATCAAACCTCCACTGATGGCACAGGGTGAGATTCTCTGGTCTTCACCTGAAAATACAAATCCATGCTGGAGACCAGGAGTCAGAGCTCTTTGTTTTATCAGAAAAATAGGAATAGCGAGTGTTTGATTAAAAGCTCCAAAATGTACAACAGGCTGCAGGGAGCTGGCCTGACCCCACGTACCTCTGCAGGAACACCGAGCAGCCAAGCCCATTAAGGATTTACAGAAACTGCAGCCCTGCTGAGATCTTTACCAGTTGTTCAGCTGCAAGCACCCACGCAAAGCCAGGGAGCTCCAGCCTCCAGCCACCACTCAGACGGGGTCTGGTTCTTGGCCCACTGGCCAAGGCTCTGCCAGTCCGAAGAATCTCTGGCAAACTGTCAATACAAGACGAATGCCCCACCGTAACTGGGGCTTTCACAGTTAAAGCATGTGTGCTCATGTGTGTATGGGGGAAGAGGAGAAAATCACAGCACTAACAAGCTATGATTAAGCCCAGAAATAATGGTTTCCTGTTCAAACACAGAGCTACGTCTCCTCTTAGTACAACTACCTCATCCCCAATTGTGTCTATTAAAGACAATTACTGGGGGAGACAGCTATGTGTAACCAGATGTGGAAACAACGGTCATGTTATGCACAGGGCCATATGCAGTTTAAATTCTTTGGGGCTGAACAAGTTACACAGAAAGAAATGGGGTGGGTGCGTTTGTGCACGGCGGAGCAGCTGTCAATGGGGAAATCCCCTTAGCCCACTTTAATCCTACGTTCCACAATCCCCGGGGATTAAACAAATGCACTAACATTATTTACTGTAATGCTCCCTCCCTGGGGGACTTCGGTCCACGAAATCCACTCCAGCACTTGCAAGTTCCAGTTGCGAAATAGGCTGCACTCATACTATATTTGGTAGCTTGCAAGTACTTTTTCTGTTGGGCCAGGAGTGATGAAAGGACAGGAGTCAGGAATTCAGCTCAAGCAGAGGCTCACGGGGAACAGACTTGGGCTCTGAGTGGGAGCTCATTTCTCACTGCACAGGTCTTAGAAGGCACTGCAGCGGCTGCTGAGAGGGGACAGCGCTCACAGGACCATATAAGATACTTTCTTAAAATGAAAGATGCTGTCAGAGTACTACTCCTTCCACCTGCACCCTGGGAGTATGAAATGAGGCTTTAGACCCAGCTACACCAGCAAAGCCTCACATACTTTCTGCCTTCCCTTTCCTGAGATGAAACATGTTTGAACTTGGGTACAAACCCTATGAAACCAGTGACTGGGATTCCATCGACTCAAACACACAATCCTCATTGTCCCAATAAGGTTGTGACAGCCCAAACTGTACAATGTGATCTTTGTGACCATCAGGTCCAGCTGATGGCCACAGTGCCCAGCAGTAACATCCAAAAGTTTCAGTGTGGGGCTGCCAAGAGCCCTCTGCCATATTTGCGATGCCAGCTGATTGCTCCAGCTCTTGCCTGAGCTTCCCATCTAAGTTTACTAAAGCTTCTTCAAAGTCAGTAAACATTAAACTCTATATTAGGTTGTCCTTGCCTTGAACTCACACACAATTTAAATTCTTTAGCTTAGATGATGGTCCCAAGTCAGCCCTACAGTTTGAATTACTGCTGCCACAAATGAGATGGAAGGCACAATTGCCAGGAGCATCACCCTGAAGAATCTCCTGCTGTTGGTACAGGGGCAGGTTTGGCTCTGGCTCTTTCAGACAGCAGCAAACAGCAGAAACTTCAAAGGCAAAAAAGCTTCAAAGAATGGCTGTGGTTGGAAGGGTCCTCTGGAGGTCATCTGGTCCATCCCTGTTCAAGTAAGGTCATCTACAGAAGGCTGCCAGGATTGGCCAGGTAGCTGTTGAATATCCCCAAGGTTGGAGACTTCAAAATCTCCCTGGACAGATTGTTACAGTGCTCAGCCATTTGAAAAAGTGTTTCCTGATGTGCAGCTGGGACCTCCTATTTTTCAGTTTGTGCTCTTTCCCTCTTGCTTCTTTGTTGTTGATGCTTTTTGTGCTGCTGACGCGATGTCTCAGGCTGGACTCTGAAGTTTGGCTTTGTCACCACAAGCACCAGGCCAGTGGGGCTGTGCCGAATGCAGAGGAAATTATTCTCCTTAATAGGAGATTCACACAAGGACTAATAGTTCAGAATCTATACGAACCCAACATCTGACTCTGCTCCCACGGCACTGCATTTACAAACATGGGATCACATCAGCTCCAGTATAATTTTTCTCCAAATCCCACAAGGTCATAACAAAGCGTCACTCGTGTTACTGCCCCTCACACCCACAGCTCACTGGCTGTGTTGTCACTGAGTCCTAGAGCATACTCGCACGGGTAAGGAGAACCCCCCTTCCACAAACCTTCCAGGCCTGGGCTCTGATCATTCCATGCAGTTGACAGTCAGCAATATGAATAAAAGAAAGTGGGAGAAGAGTAGGGCTTTGTGACCGCTGTGCCAAGGCTGAGCAGAACTGTGGAGGGGAGATGAGGAATCTCTGATCCACCCCTCTTGAACCTCTTCCCCTGCATAATTTCAGACACTGCCTGGAGGATCAGCTGGCATCTTCTGGGCTTCGCAGAAGCAGTTGTTGCCATTCAGCACCACTTTCCCCATCTTTTTTTCATGGAATCCCTTGGGAAACTAGTGCATGGAGCACTGCTCCACCCTACACCAGCACAGTGTAAGGACTCCCACTCCCACATGCCTGCAGAGCTCACTCAGACAACCCCACTGCTGCCACTCACATTACAGCTGGCTCTCGGAGAGCAGCAGCAGTGCACAGCGCTCGTCGTGCTCAGGGGAGCACTGCCCAGGCTTTTCCATAGAGAAAATCAGAGAAGACAGCAGTATCCTCAGGATGAACTTCTATGAGCTGCTACTCCTGTATCAAAGCAACAATACAAGTGGGATCCTCACAGGAGAACTTCACAGCTGCTCCCCTCCTCATCTTTGTAGAGGAAGGGACACCGGTACCTACTGAGTGCAGAACAAGGAGACTCACTTTGCTTTTCCTGCCACAGAGTTTTCACGGGGGAAATTTTTTTTCTTTCCTATCTCAGCGACATTTTTAACGGAGTGAATCCTGCAGCGCTCAGCGCGCTCAATGGATTACTATTCGCAAACACGTACCTGCTCCTCCGGCAGAACAAATCGAGTAATTTCTGTTTCTGCCCGAGCCTTCGGCATGCAGACAACAGCATTTTTTATTCATCAGTGGTAAAAGGCTACAGCCATTTGACTTTAAACACAGACATGCTTCTGGGCTCTCTTCCAGGAAGTCTGTGTCACCCAGGCTTTAGATCGATATGTTTGTCTGCAAAGTCACCCTTTTGATCTGTAATTTTTCATTTTGACACAAGAAATGCCTTTTGGTCAAACTTCAGCAGTCCATTAAATTCCAGGCATAATGGAAACGGGAGTCACATTGCTGTGGCCATGCGGAGATTTCCACAGTTTGGGGTTTATTTACTCATGGGTTGATTTACTCAGCCCTATATGTGGCATTCAGACAACACTGCAAATACTGTTCTCCTGCCTCATCTGAGATCGCTGCCCGCTCCCCAGTCCTTTGCTGGACTCACCGGCAGTCGCAGCTCTATGAAATCCATTGTACGTTCAGTTGTCTGATCTGCAGGAAATGCTATCGCAGCTCTGTACTGCAGGCACTGAGCATCCTCTCAGCTTGGTCCCGGTGTGTTCCGTGTACAAAGGCAGGGACCAGCCGCTGGGACAGCAGCCCTGATGCTGAGAGAGAGGGCTCTCGCTGCTCCTGGTCCAGCTGGCTCAAACTGGGTCAGCGCTGGCACCGCAGGCTATGTTTGCACAACTCAGCACACGTCTTCTCTTTCGAAGTTCAAGGTTTCAGGGCTTGTGCTGCTGGGGCTGGTTTCTCTTTATTTCAGTCCCTCCCTCCCCCCCATAGAGGGATACCCCAAAAGCAAGAGAGGTGGGAAGACAAGCCAACACACTATTTATGAGACAAGCAGGTCTGAACAGCCTTTGGGACTATCCCCCTGCCGGGCTCCAAACCGCAGGGTCTGAGCAAGGCTGTCAAATGATCTCAGGACTATTTCTGACCAAGACACACAGCTCCTTCTGTGCTGCCAATACACTGGTTTTCAGTTGCTGAAGTTTGACCCCAGGGGGGACACAACAGAGACTCAGGAGAGTTGCAAAGCACTGAAAATATTATTATAATAGGAACAAAGACCATGATGGTTTTAGTCCCTGTTCACATTGTACTTTCCAAAAAGACTTTTCTGCCAGCCTCTCACACAAAACACACAATTCAGAAACACTGCTGCTATAATTGATTCGGGTTTTACATTTATTTTAGAGGGGTCACGAAGATGTCTGGATTCTGAATAGCTGGTTTGTCAAATCTGAAAGGTCAGGAAATTCTGTGGTTAGGACTTTCAGCAGCAACAGATCTTTTAAGTATATTAATTGTGATGTATTTTCATTAGGTAATTAAAAGGGGCCTCATTTTAATCCTCATTTAATAACTCCTCAGGTACTAGAGGTGTTACATTCAGAGGGAGGCAGGTCAGTACTTTCTGGAACAAAATCAAAGATCTTGAAGCAACTCAAATGGGGCGCCTAAAAATTTTTATGGGTTTGGTCAGGACTTGTATCCAAAATAAACAAATCCTCTTTGGCTCACAAAAAAACCCCCCAAAAGCCCAAAGCAAACTCATCTCCAGCACAGCTATCATCAGATCATCAGCATCTTGATTAAAGTTCACTGGCACTTCAGGACTTCAGATATTAAATTAAGACAGAATCAAATTTATTGCCTGACTAAGCAATAACTGGGGGCCAGGAATCTGAAAGGTGAGAGAACACATGGTTGGCTTCAACACAGCCCTGCCAGGAGCTCCCACAGAAGAGGAGGCTCAGACACCAGACAGGGTAGTGAGAAGAACCAAAAGCCCCAGCAGTGCCCACACTAGCACACTGGAAGGAGAGGGACCAGCAGGATCAGCTCTGCCTAGGTGTGGTGAGCAGGACACTTTATAGGGATTTTATTTTTAGGCTGGGCTTTGCTCACACCCAGGGTCAGCTGAGAGAGTCCTGTCAGCTTGAGCAGTTCTCTGCAAAGTTAAAACAGTCAGAGTCTAGCTGCAGATCTCCAGCTTTGGTAACCGGCCGTGCTCCTGTCCCAGGGAAGGCAGGGCAGGCACCGCACATGGCCAGAGGTCAGACACATATGGGGCCCCACTTTCACATCCTGAGCTCCTGCTGCAGGAATTCCCTCTGTTATCTGGAGGAACTCACAGCCTGAGCCAGGGCTGTTCACAGTTTGTCTCCAGGAGGTTTGGAACAGCACTAGTGCCCTAGTGTAAACCTCCCGTATGAGCTTGTAGCCACAACTCCAGCCCTTCTGAGAAGCCAAACAGAACCTTTCAGAGGTGACAAACTGCTCCAAACGTTTTACCTGTTGAAATATGGTGGTTATCAGCAGGGCTTTCACCCTGTGCCTGTGGTACGGGAACACCTCATTGTCTTCCTCTGGACTTTCTTGACTACCACAATCAACACTTCACTTTTCAGCTGTTCTCTGGGTTGGCAGGGGCCTGTATCACACATCAGGACTGTGTTCTGCTGAGCAAAATGATGGTCCTAAAGACTGGAAAAAAATACCTATGCCCTGGGATCACAGACCTAAGTCAGTGAAGATTTGGGGAGCCCTGAAAACAACATGAGGAGGATGGCAGCCACAGAACCATGTGACTGGAAATAAAGGATCCAGGCTGGTGAGCTCATTCCAAGCGTGAAGACACACAACAGCCCTGGCAGAAGGGACCCTATGGTCCCCTCCCAGCAGAGCTGGACAGGGAGCCTGTGAGTTCTGCACAAGACACCTGGGAGTTGGAAGCAAATATTCCAGTTCTGCAGAGATTGGAATTAAGAAACTGGTAAGCTGCCTGGATGTGTTACAGCCTCACAGAATAGTAATGCCAAGGGTTTACTGAAATACCTGGTTGTTACTCCTGGGTTCATGGCACGTGTTTGGGCAGGATACAGCCTCTCAGGTTGACAGGATGGCAAGGTTTTTTCAAGGAGGACCTCCGTTTCACAACTGGCTTCAACCAGAAACCAACTCACAGAATTCAGATTCTCCGCAAAAGCTGCAAGATGGCTCTTGAATCATTCAAAACAGTTTGGTTCGACGTTCTAATGGGAGACACCATAGAATTACAACAAAAGCACAGAAAGGGTCAAAATAGGGTGTTTCAAAACTGGCACTTTCGGACACAACAGCCTCCTACAGAGCTGACGGGACTGTGATAGCGCTGTGTTTCCCAAGCAAAATTGTGTCTGTATTTTTCTAAACAAGAGCAAAACTGTATTTCATGTTTTCATATCGAAACGCTCCATGGGTTTTGTGTTGTGGCTCGTTAGCAACAGCCTGTAGCGCAGCAAAACTCCCTAACACCTTACACACACTTCCTATCGCTGCTGGGGAAACAAACTGCCTCCTTCCCAGTCAGGCCCAGTCGAAGTCCAGTGCCTTGAACAGCAAACCCCAGCTTGTTCTAAACATCAAAGGAGCTGCGAGTTCTTTGGAAGAGGCTTCTCAGCTCTTCCCAGCTATCTGTCCATCGTGATTTTGTCCTTCACAGATGCCTGACAGCGGCAGCAATCCAGACGATGCTGTACAGAGGCCGCAGAAAAGGCCCTGCACAGGAGTGAGGCTGCCCCCGGCGCGTTGTGTGAGGAGCCCAGCGGCCGAGGTCAGTCCCGGTGAGGCCTGGTACAACCGAACCGAACTTTGATGGCAATACTTGTTTATTCCAGAGTTCCATCTCAAATAGAAGCTACCCTTACAGGGTATGTGAGAAGAGGACCAGACCCAGCACCTACACGGTTACAGCAGGGGGGCTCAAGCACCCCCCAGCTCAGCCAGCACTCGCCTCATGGCACAAACACCAGCTCTACCGCAGGGAGGACCCGGTGCCCTCGACAGCTGTCCCGAGGCAAAACACGGAGAAATCCCTCCTGCAGCACCCCGGTTGGTGGCCCCTCAGCACCGCCGGGACCCACTGCAGCGCTCTGCCCGCGCCAGCCCCCCGCACCAGGTCCTGCTGGGATCCCCGGGCCATCCCGCTGGCGAAGCAGAGAGTCCGCGGCCACCCACGAGGTCTTCCTCCGCGCTCCCCGGAGCAGTTTCGTCGAAACACCCGACAGCAAAAAGCTGCCGCAAACGAGGCGGCGTCCGCGGCTTCCCCGGGACGGGGCTACCAGCGTACCGCGCTGCCTCGGCAGGCACGGACGGGGTTCGAACCCGCGATCTTCGGTTTACGAGACCGACGCCTTACCACTTGGCCACCGCGCCTGACGGGCTGGAGGGACCCGCGCGCCGCCAGTGGAAGGCAGCGGAGCGCGGCCGGAGAGCCGCTGCCCGCAGGCCGCCGGCCCTCCCCACCCCGGGAAAACACCCCCTCCTGCTCCACCCCCGAGAGATGCTAAAGGAGCCGGTCCCCTCCCGGGTGGAGCAAAGCGCCCGGCAGACGCTCGGAGACAACACCTC
>JAOXOE010000787.1:8796110-8883992 GCA_028565055.1 Phoeniculus purpureus
AGGGGAAGTGCGTCGAGCGCGGGGCGGAAATGGGAGGGGAGGAGACAGCGCAAGCGAGCGGCGTTTGGCTGCGACGGGGCCCCCGACGGCGGGAAGGGGCGCGGGCGGGGCTGCCGCTGGGCAGTGGAGCAGGGGCTCGCGCTCTTCCCCGCTGGGCCGTACGCTCGAAGCACCCCGTGCGGCGGCTGCCGGGCTCATCACCTCTCCCGTCGGCTCTCGCCGGCCTCGAAACACAGTGGGGAGGTACCGGGGAGCGCTTGGTTCCCTGGCTCCTGAATGTCGACTCCCGCTGTTTCTCACGGCGGTAAAGCTGCGCATCCCACAGGGACGCAGAGCTGCCCACGGGAACAGCCATCAACCATGACATGATCCGAGATTGCAGCAGCTGTCGTGCGAGGAGAAGCTGAAGGAGCTGGGGCTGAGAAGGGGAGACTGAGGGGGGTCTTATCAACGTTTATAAATATCTGCAGGGCGAGTGCCACGAGGATGGCACCCGGCCATTCTCGGTGGTTCTCAGCGATAGGACAAGGGGCACTGGGCACAGACTGGCACAGGAGGTTAAATGTAAACATAAGAAAACTTTTTCACAGTGAGGTGCCAGAGCTGCCCAGAGAGGTTGTGGAGTCTGCTGTTCTGGAGACATCCTAAATCCACCTGTTGAACCTGCATTCCTGTAGGATCTGCTGTAGAGGATCCTGCTGTAGCAGAGAGGTTGGACTAGATCATCTCCAGAGGTTCCTTCCAACCCCCACCACTCTGTGAGTCTATGTTGTGTTGGAAAAACCCACTACTAAGCTCACACCTTCAGCCCTGCTGTTCTCCAGTATCTGGCACCTGCTAAGGACAGAGTGTGCTGAGCCACCTCCCAGTTTCGGGGGACAGAGGCTCCCCCAAGCAGGAGCAGAGGTGCGAGCTCTGCTCCAGCAGCACAGACCTGGCTGGGGCTCCCAGCACAGCTCCTGCCCATCACTCCCTGTGCCAAGCGCAGCATTTCCACCCCTGCCCTTGGGACGGCTTCAGCAATCCAATGTGGATTTGCGTCAGGAAGTGTTTCCTGATATTCAAACTGAATTTTCACATTTTACACCAATCCTATTATCGTCTGTTTACACAGTAAAATCGTAACAGTATAAATCATAAATACAATACTACTTTATTAATATTTCCTCCTCTGGGTTTCCAGCTACCAAATATTTAGTCTAATGGCTAATGCTTGGTTAAAACCCAAGAAATGAATCAGATCTCATTTTTGTCGCCACAAGCTGTAGGGCAGGAGGGAAGAATTTGAAGGATGTGGGTTTGAACCACTATTTCACTTCGCAAAAAGAAAATATATTTTAAAAAAAAATCCAGTCACAGAACCTACTGCCACTCTGCTGTGACATAATCCCTCCTTCTACTTTACACCCCTGAATTTTGTAACCAGGCTCTACTGTCTGTTACACAACCTTTACCACGGGAACATGTACTGCCTTCACCTCCTGCACAAACACATACAACACGTGAGGTCTGAGCAGCTCATTCTGTAGAGGAAGAGTTGCATTCCTAAGGGTGACGCCTATTTTTGGGTGTTAATACAAATATTGTGCCAAATATTTCAAGCCAGTCTCTGATACTGTGGTTCGCTTTTTAGACTCTACTGTTGCTAGAAGGCGGTGCCCAGTGATACCCAGAGGCAAAGCCAGCAGGAGCTGTTGGGGTTGCAGAACTCAGCTGGTTTTCAGCCATATCAGCACCTATGTGACCCTGGACTTTGGATTTCAGTTGGACAGTGTTTCACCACGTCCCCCTACACATGGCAGCCCTGGCAGTGCTCCTCATCCTCCTCCTTCTCCTTCTCCCTCTCCAGCTCCCTGATGTGAAGAGCCCAGCTAGCTATTCTGCTGGGAAATCTCAGCCTCACCCATCACCCAGCCCCACTGCTAAGGGTGGGCTTCAGGGCTGCACCTTTAACCTCTGGTACATGGTTGAAAACAAAACATCAAACTGTTCTGCTGCTGTTCTTCAGGGCAACCTCTCACCGTTGCTATGCACAGCCAGAACTCCCCCGCTTAGGCCACAGGACTGGCTTGGCTGGGGTTTATTCCTCTGTCGTGCGAGGCAAGTGCTCAGGCAGACCAGAGGATGGCTGAAGGCTGAGAGCAGCTCTGCCTGGTGACTATTCTGGTTTTAAATAAAAGCCCGAGCGCTTTTAAAAGAGTCACAGTGACCAAGAGAGACATAAACCACCACCTGCAATTTCCTTGTGCTACAGTAGTACAGGCAAAGAAAAGAGTGAGCAAAGCCTTTCAGCAGCTGTGTTCTACCAACCTCGTTGGCGCCAGAGTCCAGTTGCCTGCTCTTCTTTCTCTTCAGAAACACTCTTGCATCAGAGTATTAACTACCTTGTGTAAGCTAAGGCACAGAGGTCCCACCGTGAGGGAATGAGGGTTTAAGCACTGTGCCAAAAGTCATCCTGCACATCACCGCTGTAAAGCTGTTTTAAAAATCACCATTAACCCAAACAGTTATGGATTATCTGGGACAACCTGCAATTTACTAGTCAGATGATCTGACCACTTTCTTGCATCCAAAAAGCAGCTGGTTCCAAGCACAAAACTTACCCCAGGTTGCACAAGCCAGGAGAGTCCCTGCTGCGTTCTGTGGGTCAAAAGACATTTAGAGTGATGTGAGGCATCTCAGAGCCCTGCCTGCCATCAGAGATCTGGGAAAACATAACATGGGCCATCAAGAACAGCAAGGGAAGCATCAAAGTCCAGCGTTGAGACTGCTAAGCTGAACAAGATGTGTCTGCCAAGAAAATGTGAGATCAGTCTGCCGCCAGACTAGAGGAGCTGGCCGTGTGCTGGCTCCGGGCTCATGTGAGATGTATTTCCTCTCTGTAGAGGTTCTCCTTGCCACGTCCAAAACACTCAGAACTCCTGCAATCTATTTCCTACTACTCTACTGCCTCATTTAACCTCTGTCTGGCTTCAAATCCTCTTTCCCTCCTCCCTTCCCTCTCCTAAAGATAAGAACAAGATTAAAAAAATCACCTCTGAGTTCTGAGCTTTAATTCCTGGTTGCAAAATGACCCCAAGGTCTTGGCTCTCCCCAGTCCAGCAAGAACAGCGCCCTTTGCTGGAAACTATTACAGACAGTGATGTTCATGGTGTTGATGAGTTACTATCTCAGAGTAACAGCTGATTTACTTTCCCAGCATACCAGTGAGTAACTGCTCTGGAAGTAGGTCAGTAGTACCGGATGTCAGCCTGAGCTGCTGAGATTTGGGAACAGGATTGCTCCGTCTCTCTCTCTGGTCAGACGGTTCAGCACACACAGCAAGGAGCTTTCTTTGAGTCTGCTGTCAGAAATCTGAGTATGTAACATTGCATCGCTGAGAGGGGTCTGGGAAGAGGGAAGCTCGAGAAGACAACTCATAGGTAAGCTGCTGCATGGATCATTCATACACTGCCTTCCCTCTGAGTCACCAGGTTTCTGTACCCGCTGGGACAAAAGCTGCCCAGCAACCCCACAGGATGATACTGTAAAACATAGGTACCAGGTTTAGAAACCACCGGCAATCAAGTCAAAGCATTTTGCACAGTGAGCACTTAAAGGTTATCAAAATGGGAAAACGTTAGCCCTACAAGGTTTGAACGGATCAGTGAAGTCTTTTCAAAGTTCCTTTTCCCCCTCTCCCTTGCTTTGAGCCCAGCTGGAGGCAGAATTTACCACAGGAGGCTTCACTTCAGACTTTAAGCAACATAGCACAGGCCCAGTTCTCTGCTCTACAACCTTCGCTGTCACTCACATGGGACAAGAGACGCATGTCTTTACATCAAGGGCACAAGTGACACCTGATGATGCAGCATGCTGGGTGTGGGAGCATGCTTTGCACCCAGTAAACCCCAGTAGAAGCCAAATCATGGGCCACCTGCATCCCATGGCCATGCCTGCAGGGTTTGCTGGCATTTCCAGGACAACCCTGACACACTGCTGAGCAGGTAAAATGGGCAGTGATCTGCATGGGGCTGCCTTAGGAGAAGTTTCTTCCCAGGAGACATCCCAACACACCACAGGAAAGTCCCAATTTTCCCAGTAAGAAGCACCTAGCACCAGCTGTGGCTGCCCCACCACCACAAGTGTTTCCCTAACTCTGTGTGTGGGCCCCTCTTCTCCGTGATGGTGCCCACAGACACCAGCCCCAGCTGAGCCCAAGCTGACACCATGCCCACAGCCCCATGCCAGCTCAAACAGCTACTCACTGGGTGGGTATTTTTAATTCTAAAATAAAGATCAGAGACGAGATTAACAGTTCTGGCAGCTCAAACAGGAGAAGAGAAGAAAATATTACCTGAGCATTGGTTGGGGGCTCCCGCAAGCCCTGTTGTGTTCTTCAACCCCCAAAGAGCCTGTTCCACTGGGGATGGTGACTGTACAAGTCCTGGCCCAAGCCCACACTGGGCTGAGGGGTCCTGTTTGTCCCACTAGCTCCTGCCCAGGGGTTCCACTTTGAGTTCAACCCCAAACCTACCCAGCAGAGCCCCAGGGCAGGCAGTGCTGGGGTTGTGAGGTCAGGCTGGCACTAGCACCAGAACCAGAGGCTTCAGGCTGTGCCCCCAGCAGCTTATCACTCCTGGGAAAAAAGTCAGCCCCATGGGTCAGTAAATAATTGTAGCTAATCCAGATTAAAAAGTGGCTCTGAATCCTGCCAACAGCTCACAGCTGGAGCTCCCAGCAGCTGAGAAGGGGAGTCCTATAGGTCGAGACATTAATGAATCAGTCTGTGGAGCTTTAACATTGTGTGTCCTACAAAGCTCTTGGAAATCTAATGCAGTTGTGGCACATACAGAGACAAACTCATTCATAGACACAGACAGTGCAGTGGGTTGGAAGGAGCCTTTAAAGGTCATCTAGTCCAACTCTCTGCAGTGAACAGGAATATCTTCAACTAGAGCAGGTTGCCCAGAGCCTCATCCAGCCTGACCTTGAATGTGTCCAGGGATGGAGCCTTGACCACCATCCTGGGTAACCAGTTCCAGTGTTTTGCCACCATCATTGTAGAATCTGTATCTCCCCTCTTGCAGTTCAAAACCATCATCCCTTGTCCTGTCACAACAAGCCCTGTTAAAAAGTCTGTACCCATCTTTCTTGTAAGCTCCCTTTAAGCAATGAAAAGCAGCAGTAATGTCTCCCCCGAGCCTTCTTTTCTCCAGACTGAACAACCCCAACTCTCGCAGCCAGTCCTCATGTGGAATGCCCCAGTGACATCTGTGTAACTGGGCCCTAGCTGATGGAGTCAGTGTCTGGGCAGGTGAGAGCAGAACTGTTCAGTCCTTTAAATGGAGTATGAAGCAGAGATGGGAACACATCCCGTGTGCCAGGGACGCAGGGTAAGGGGGGTACTCTGCACCAGTCACCCACCACAGACAACATTTTAGTCATGCAGGGAAAGCAAATAATTTATTTACATGTCTGATTGTACATTACAGCTACCTGAAAGGACCCACGATAGCAAGGACAGCTTCCATTCCTCAAAATAAGCCAAGAAACCACGGAGAAAACAGTGTAATGGCACATTGTACTGACAGCACTTCACTTGCGTTGTAAATCACAGACTAGTATTGAAAAGAGTCATCTGCTACTTCTACTGGCTGATTTTTTTCAGTAATGATGGAGTGAGAGGACTTTATCCATTTTCATCCCAAAGCAGCCTTTGAAGTAAAAAACCAGATCCACCTCCTTGCTTCTAGGACAGCTTTGTAATCTATCAAGTGGGTTTTAGCAACGAATACCTTGTGATTTGAGAGATCTAGGGGATATTGATGATTTCTTTCTTGTGACTTACCACAATTTGTTATGGCACTGTCTCCAGGGGCTGCTGAGGGAGGTATGGATAACCACAAGGTGCAGGAGAGGGAACAATTCAAGCATCTCACCAGATGAGGGGGTCAACACTCCAGAAATGAGAGCAACAGCTCAGGAAGAGGTTGGTGGGAGCTAAGGACACTCCTAGTACCAGGTCTGTGGTTGACAGTTGCAGCCGGCCAGTCACGAAGAGCCAGGGTATGTCCTTAGGCAAAGCTGCCATAGAAGTAATCTAAAGCATTTTACCATTTCTAAAAATTAGAGTCTTTCAACCGGTAACAGTATTTCTCCTTTCAATGGGCAAAGTAAATCACTTGCCAACTGCCACAAAAATAATCCCAGAACTAAAGTTAACCTGAAATGAGCAATGTGGTCAAAGGAGATTTTGGTCTGGTGCCCATCTCAAGTATAAAAAAAAAAAAAGCAGCTTTGCCTTAGTGAGAATACAAACTGTAATCACCAAGACAGGACCGTAACATCTAGTTATGTGTTTTATTATTACTACTAATTAACTGAAACCAACGAGTGGGTAGAATTGGTCTCAACAATACTCAAACAGGACATCTGGTGAGTGTGTGTGACGCTGCCTTACAAAGAGAGCAGCCATCTGACACAACATTAACCGCTAGTTATGTTGGATTTCGTTTGCTACATGATTTAGATGATGACCCAGTGCTTCTAAAAACCTGTACAAAATCAGCATTTTTTTACATCTCGGAGGCACATGAATACAAATCTGTTTTACCTATATACACATGTACTTTACATGACAACCAGAGATGGAGATCAAATGGAAAATTTGTATATAAAAAGGGGCAAAATGTGGAAAGAAAGCGTATCCTCACAACAGAGAAGGCACAAGAACCCAAACAGGAAACCAGGTAACCGTGCAAAACGATGTAAAGTACGGTCAGTGCAACAAAGCAAAACAAATGGCTCCCACAACGAATTGTATGGTCACTCTCAGTATATCTCAGTATTTAAACATTCTGAATGTCAGTGCAATTTACTGCCCTGTAGCACACAAAAGGCTTCATGATACCAAATTATTTGGTCCCCTTCCGACTTCCTTTCTCCAAAGCCAGAATAATTAAGCTGCAGATAAGTTATTAAATAAAAAGGGGTTAATTAGTGTAAGAACATGTAGCCCTCCCTCACCCTTTACCAGATAGTGTTGAATGTGTGTCTGCTGGAATAAGCACCTCTGCACCCTTTGCTGGGTGCACCAAAGGCTTCAGTGGGCTTGCCAGGGTGAAAGTTACTCTGCTGAGAACGGTGATGCCAGCGCTGACAGCTTACTTGTCATGGCTGCACCAGTAACATCACCTACGTAACAAAGTAATCCAGATTCTAGGGGTAGGTGTCTGAACCGTATCACAGAAGTCCATGTCTGTCAGCGTATGTCTCTGTTAGGTTTAAAGCTGAAGTTAACAATCTTTATCCAATTACATGTTTGACTTGGTGCTGCTCTTGCAGACGAGCAAAGCTTTGAACTTCAGCTGCTAAGCTAAAACCCCCAAGTTTAAGGAACACAACGCAGCCCTGTCAGCTGGCTCCACACTGTGGCAAACCATGGAACAGTGAGCCTGGCTGCAGGTGTGTCTGTCTGACCCAGCTGCTGCTGTTGTTGTCTACTGACAGACACGGGTATGACTGTAGGTTAAGCTGGGAGGGCAACTGGATGGTTACACAGAGTCATGGCCAAACTTATGGGGGAGGATGTGCCAATGGTCCCTTACGTAGATTGATTTCAGGGTACGTGCCTGAGTATCGCAAGAACCATCTGCAACATTTTGCCATGCTGATGGCACACAGTTCGGTTGCAGGACCCCACAAATGGTACGGACAGGCCTCACCCAGTATAAAGACAGGGCTAAAATTCTTTGTCCCTGCAGCTAAAACTGTACTGAGGCTAAGGGTATTGTGTTTGATCTGCTGCAAGTGGGTGCCCCAAGGCACACACCACCACTCTGACAGAAGGTACAGCCCTGGAGACAGGACTAAGACTGTAAAAGTCCAGGGAAGAATCCCACATAGAAACATTCTCTTGCACATCAGAGCAACTCCCAGTGTGTTAGAGAGGATTCAGACCAAACACTTGCTGCAATCAGAATCTAAAGGTCCAGGCGGCATTTCCTTACATACGAAACAACAAAAGCCACAGCTTCAGCAGCAAACTGCCATTAGGTCAGTGTTTTGAACTGAAAAACACTGAGAAAACAGCCCTGAGGGTGCCGCAAAGGCACAAACCACCAGCAACTGTTGAACTACATCCTTTAAAATTTACTTTTTCATCACCTGTAGTGGCTGCTCGACAAGGTTTCTTGAGTAACTAACGACTCGCTGAGAGTAAGAGCATTGCTACTTACCCCAGAACCAATCCAGGACTGCTCAGCTACAGCTTGAGTGAAGTTTTCTCTTAAATCAATGTAAGCCAAGCCACCGATCTGGCAAGTGTTTGATCAGCTGCTACTTCCTTCCTTCCTTGGAAAAAATCCCTCAAACCACACCACACAGTATTTATTTGGAGAGAAAACCACTGTATATTCACTGCTATTAAAGATTAAAAGAATTATTAATTGATTAGTAAATCCTACTTCTTAAATTGATCACGTCACCAGCAGTACGATGCAGAGACCACCGAGCGGTGACCGATGCAGGAGCCCACATTATGTGTTTATGAACAAACTTCTAAGCCCTCAATTAGTGACCAGATTTGGGAGCCTCAGCACTGTAAACCAAGATCCTCTCTGGAGAGTACTGCACTTCTACCCAAGTCAGTGGAGCTCTGCTCCATTCAGACAGCAAAATATTTGCTGACACACATACCTCTGAGAATTACCAACACCGTGTTCAACTCCCTACAGAGCTGGCTGAGAAACATCTGAACTTCTCCCAAGACCGTAAAAGGAAAGTTGGCAGTAAAAGTGTAGTGGGCTTTTTTGGCTTTTTTGAGACTTCCTACAAATTTGCACATTAAAAACTCCTTAAAAATAGATGGGGTGGTTATAATTTGTCACTGTTGCACTTCAAACTGTGACAAATTCTCAAACAGTTTGAGTCTTTAACAGAAGTCATTCAAAAAGCTGAAAAATACTGTTTTGATGTCAAGGTAGCATTGAATCAGCATCACACTCCAAAACCAGAGCTAGGCAGCAGCTGCAGCTGAAGTCTGATGTCTGGAGGGAAGTAGCCAGTATCAGAAAAATCTTGAGGCTACACTTCAGGTCTGCTTAAGTGCAGGCTTTGAAAGAGGTGCATTTTCTGCAGTATCTTACGTGGGATCAGCCACAAGCAGGTAATTTTTTTGCACTATGCAGAAGTGCGCCTGCAGTGGTTTGTAACTGGTTTGACCAGAACATCATTTTGCTTTTCAGAATCTACAGGAGACTGAACCAAGGAGCAGATGAAGATACAGCACCTTGGATTCTGAAGTTATTTACCCAGGGAAGCAAGGCCATTCTCCCACCAGCAGCACCACTGTCACTGAGGCAGATGGTACTTTCCCCACTGGCCTTTGAGCACAAAGGGAGCCCACACTAAAAGTAAGAAAGTTATCAGAGAGCTGACACTGAAACTGGTGCCTCCCTGTCTCCTGTCTGTTCTGCCAATGTGCCTGACACTTGATCAAAATAACCTGACCCTGGTGTTTCAGAGAGTATCGTTCTCTCTGCCCCAGTGACCCATCAAGTGATCCCTTACTACCAAGTTACCTGTGCATCATACAATCTGCTAACTTATTTTCTAGGATAGAAAGATTGCTTAGACTGCAAGGCAAGTTGGTTCTAATATCTGTAGTTCCTGTAATTACCTGGTCTAAAGTAGCAATTGCTAATCAGAATTTTAGAGGTGGATCCCTTGGAGGAAAAGGCAGTGAAATGCCTCTTCCACCTCCAACTCGCATTATTTGTCAAACATAACAAGTACCTGGATATGACTTGAACAGCAACAGAAAGCAGCACCGCACTGAGGGCCCCATAGGAGCAAAAGTGTAATTCCTTTATACAGTGAAACAAAGCTTCAGACATCACCAACATGGTGTCAAGACAGTTCTTCAAATGCAAACACTGGAGCACTAGAGAGATTCTAAATGCTAACGCACTTAGGTACAGAGCTAAACGCAAACTCTCTCAAGGCTTTAGAAAATCCACTGTAGGGTATTCCTTGGCTAGAGTACTGCTTTCAGGATTTCAGCCGAACTTAGTGACCACATACCTCTCACACATTTTTACCTGCACAAAGTCTGTCACTAGTCATGTCTTCTGTTCATGTCCACAGGCTCTGCTTCCCAAGCGTTCTGCATCATTTTCAGTGAAAGAGTCCTCAACATTTGCTGCTGTCCTATCCTAATGGGAACAGGTTTCAGATTAAAATTTGGAAGTCCAGTCTACCTAAATATATTTAGGGGAAACATTCAGTCACCAGTCTGACCTGCAACAGCTTCATTCTTCTTTGAATGCATGAAAGCAGGACCTAAGTGTCACTTACCTAACATTCAGCTCCAGCAGCAGGGCTGCTGCCTCAATCTAACCCTGCTTGTCGCAGCAGCTCAGTAACAGCCACCTGACCATCTGAAGCAATTCTGTGGCCTACTGAAACAGCAAAGTGCTTGGCCCAGCTGACAGGCAGCACCACCCAGACGGAAACACCATCACTAAAGTGCAGATAAAGAGACTTGTAGGCACAGAGCTGCAGGCAGCATCAAGTGGGATCAACTGTTCACTCCTACCTCTGGGGTGGCACATCCAGAACCGGCAGCAGATGAGAAAGGCACGAGTGTGGTATCCATGGTGTTCCACTTCTCCACAAACAGAAGCTGCTGCAATTTAGCACAGGACATTTTACACCATCCCCAGGTGGCAAAGGAGTTGTCTTTAAATCCCTTCCTCCAGATCACCCTAGAGCCTCAGGAAAGCAGCCCCAAGACATCACTGTTTGAACAAGACTGTACCCTTTCTCACAGAGCACTGAAGTCCTACAGACACTTCTGTGCTGGAGTGTTGTGTCCCATAGTTACTTGTCTGGTTCCTTTTGCTTTCCAGTTACTCTACACCTGCCTAACGCAGACACATAGAAACTAATAGGTTTTATTTTCTTGCCTTCAAGAAAGTCTGGTTTCAGTACTTCCCCCCCCTTCCCATCACTCCAGTAACACAGCACTGAAGGCAAGAGCACAGAGATTGCAGAAAAATAGATATATATTTACATCCATAACTGAATACATGTGCTATGTATTCAAATCTCGGAAAAATGCATCACATATACACACTGAGATACATCAAGAGAGTACTAGGGGCAAGACAGTGCCAACAGCAAGAAATACACAGAAAAGCACAGTAATTACTGTAACATTCTTCTGGGGAGTGTATTCGATAGAGCAAACATCTCTGCACGTCAGGAAAGCCAGATACTTGGGCCTATTTTCCTGTGCCAGTCAGTGTGAATCCACAGTGTGACATTTTTACTTTTAAAAAAGTGCATGGAATACTCTTTTTTTTTCTAGCATTCAATGACCCAAATAACACCACAAGCTCCTTATATAATGTACATTACTAATTAAAAAGGTCCTAGCCCTACAGACCACAGATCCAGCTCAGACACAGGCACATGTTGAGGTCCATCCCTGTTTAAGGCAGCGTTTAAGCACACACTCAACTTTAAAGCTTATGTGCTGTCCCACTGGCTTCTCCAAGCAGTCACAGCACATGTTTAAAGTTAAGCACCTGCACAACTGCTCATGTAAATGAGGATGATTCAGACATGCGTGTGTGTACGCAGTCTGGATTGGCAACTTCTGCAAGACCAAGCTCTTTTTCTTTTGGGGGTAAAAGTCACTCCCACGCCAGACTTCACCTCTGTGTTAGGACCCAGCCAGTCCTCTCCACAACTTGCTCACAAAACATCTGTCTTGAAGGAGTGCAGCCTATGTGGGTGGGATAGCAATACAACACATGATTTACATGGCTGCTCCTCCCCCCTCTGGCTGTTTCATGCCGTTTTCCTTTTTTTGTTCCATTTGTTTTTGTTTTTTTAAAATAAGAGCTGGAAAGTGCTCCTTCAGTGAAATCTTTAAAAATAAGGGTATGGGGAAGGGGCAAGATCCCAGAATTCATTTTAGTGGCCCATAACAGACCCCTGAAAATAGGGGAACAGACTTGAAAAGCTCCTTAAGCCTCAATGCTACACAGACCCTGGGGTAAGAAATACACATGCACACGCTAAAGAACAGGCTGGCTCTGTGCATCCCAAAGCAGGCTCCAAAGTGATCTTACAGGAAAAGCACTTTGTGCTGACAGTGGCAAACAAGTGGATGGCGAGTTTTCACAAGTAGCAACAATTCTGCAATATCTTACTCTTCTTCCCGTTTAATTTATCTTTTTCCCCAAAGTTTGTTTTTTTGAATCCCATGTGTGGTTTAAGTACTAAAATGAAATCAAATAGGAAATTACACAGTCAGCACCAGTCAGGAACTGAACCTGGGTATGTCAATTAGTTTGTGGTACCCAAATTCCTGGAAGAACGAAAGAACAATTCTTGCTCCTAAAGCGAGGGCCACATCCATATGTTTCCATTGTCTTTGTTTACCTTTACAACTAGAGGTAGAGTCATTTTGTCCAGTATCTAAAACAGCATGATCCAGTTATATTGTCATTACATTAATATACAGAATCCAATTATCACAGGTATTGAAAGTGCATGGAAAAAGTCTAACCAAGCCAATTAAATGACAAAGAACAGTGTACCAAACATCATATAAACACACCCGCGCACCCACACTCACACGTAGTGTATATATATATTTATAGATTAATTTACAGTATCAGAGTGTTGTTTTAGATCCAGTGGCATGTGCAGAAATATCAGGCAGTCGTTGCTTTTCCTTCTCCTACTCTCTTCAGTTCTTTATTTCCAAGATAGATGGGTTGTGGTCTAGGATAGCCAAAATTATCTTGTCCATATACTGTCGTAATCGGAAATTTATCTCTTCCTGTTCTTTAAGGGCTTCCATGAGCTGAAACACATTTCAAAGTTACTCTTGAAATACTTTCACGTGTATTGCATTAATTCCTAACAGGTAAGACACTAGCACATGCTCAGGAGCACCAATTCTCTTTTGTGATAGGTATTCTAGCTCTAGCTGCAACCTGTATCTGTACTGGAAACAACGTTAAAGATCTTTTAATATTAAGGAAGGGATCTTCTGGCAGGTCATTTGCAATAAATTCCCCATCTAACACACCAACACATCCTGCATCTACACCCTAGATGAGCTCCTTCTCTGTGTTAGAGGTTCATGATACTTAATTTTTAATCACGTCTGCTGACTTCTCAAGCAGTTTGCATGAAAAGCTGTTGAACACAAGGCTTTCAGTGTTTTGCACGGGGAACAATATGGGCTGTATCATGTGCACATGCTCCCAAACACCCTACCAAAACTTCCAAAACAACACAGCCACTTACTCCTCCAGAACAACCCACTGAATATAGGGTCTCCTATAATGTCTTCCAAATCATTACCAGATTATTAGTTGCCTACTACCTACTTCCTCCAAGAATTCGGCTCTGATGCAGGCAATATAATACCTCCATTTTAGATCTAAAGTGAGAGCTTGTACTGAAGTAACTTAGAACTAAATCTGGAAGAGAAGTAAAAAACTTCAGTAACTAGCTATGACAATTTAGTCACATCATCCCAATACCCTGTAAGATAGATGATGTTAAAACAAATCAATTGCAAGTCACTTCACCAAGATTCTAATAGCTGTCCTTTTTCAAGAGAGACAAATGGAAGGGTTATATTAAAAGGATCTGGTTTTTAAGATTTAAGGCAATCTTCTAGCACTCTTCAACTTCTAGCAAAGCAGATTTTTCTGTTGTTAATTTGTCAGCTTGCTTCAGACAGTTCAAACTTGACAGTTAATTACATTGAAAAATGCACATTTTTTGTAGATGTAGTTCTTGATTAAAAAAGCGTATTACCTCATCTCTTGATGCAGAATCAATTTCAGCAGCCAGTGACTGGGCTTTTGTTTGTGTTGCAAAGAGATTTTTAGCTTCATAAAGACTAAGACTTAGGATCTGTCCATTAAGATCATCGTTTTGGTCTCGAAGTTTCTGATTCTCCTGTTTAAGGATGAAAGGCATCGCTTTTAAGTTCTTCCCATATAGTTTCATTACAAAAACAAACACATTTTTAAAAATCACAGGTAGCTCGGATGACTGCAGGCTAACAGCAACCCTTGCTACCAGTGACAAGTTCTCCCTGCCTGTATCACAGGTCTTGTACAAGGTGCCAGGAGATGCAGCTGTAGGCATTTTTGCAAGCTGTCCTGTACACTTCACATAGCTCAACAGACCCTTCCCCACTCACCTGCTTCAGCCGTTTTATTTCATGCTCCATTTCCACCTCTCTGGTTTTGGCATTGAATTCACTCAGGCTGGATGAAGAACTTCTCCCACGTCCAGGACGCTCGCATTCCAGTTTGTACAGCTGCAAGTGCTCCAGTTCCTTCCGCAAGTCTTCAATGAGCTGTGGGCATGCAAGCAGACCATGTTTCTCCAGCCCCTGCAAAACCAGCCTTCCCCAGCAGCAGCCATGTCCATGCTGCATCTCTGTACTCTGACATCAGCACTGTGGGAGCCTTGCTGAGGCCAGACAGTCCTACAATACAGCCACTTGCTCTTCCAAAGAAGCACAGGTCACTCAAACTGCTTCAGAGTTGGAAGTGGCTCTGCTCTCTAAGCTTCATGTCTGAGAGGCATAATTCCCCTTGCAAACAGTAAATGCACACATTCAAGGTTTCACATCCTCAAAGAACTGTAAACACCAGGTCAGGGACTGCCATTTGTTAGAGACTCTTGCAACACTCATTGGGTACCCCCCCATAACAACATAATCCAGCAATACACTCACTGGAAGTTGTGTTTTCAGAGTTAACTCTGTCTGACAATACAGATGAGATCCCATCTCACCTGAAAACGAATACAATACAGATGAGATCCCATCTCATCTGAAAAAGAATCAGGTGAGATTTGACTGCCTGGTTTCACATCCCTTCTCATAACTACCTCCTGTGTGGCCTCCCTTTCCTTGTTAAATTCCAGTCTGTTCTGCCGCAGCTTGTCCATCATTCTTTTGTACAAATCCATCTCGTCCTTCAGTCGCAGACTAGTGTCTTCCAACCTATCCGACATCCGTTGCCTTTCCTAGAATAAATAGGGAACCTCATAACTAGTTTGCAAGTGCATGAGCCACCTTCAGCCCTACAACACAAACCTGCAGACACAGCTGTTGATAAGCTTGAATGCGTTTTGGGCATTCCTGCCACTAATGGTGACCAGTGTCCCAATTCCATTAATAGTCTGATTTAGGGAAGACATACAGTGATTGTCCCAGATTCTGGGCATTTGGTCTTACATAAATCAAGCTGTTATTAAACTGCTTCAGAAGTCTGGTTACCTCATCCAGTCTCTCCGTTTGTGACTTCAGCCGTGTGACAGTGTTTTTCAGCTCAACGTTTTCTTCTTCCAGTTGCTGAACCCTGTGTCAATAACAAAATTCTTCAGTAAATGCCTCTTTAGGAATGCAGACATGCAAGAAAACATGCTCTAAAAAGCCATTTCACCTGCACTTGATAGAAAGAGCAAACAAGTCTTTCTAATCTTAGCAATTTTTATCATGAGCTGTTGGGTACTTTTGTCTGGTTTTAAGGGCTAACAATGCTACACTGACCCACAGATTCTTATACTCCTAACAACAGGTATCTAAAATGAATCAAGTAGGAACAAACAAATACAGACACAAGTGTTTGCTACAGCTGGACACAATTTCCTCCTTGAATCTATGCCAAATATCCAGCTAAGCCATTCACATGGGCCACATGGATTAAAGCATTAATGTAAAGCATCCTCCAAGCTTTGGGGCATTAGACATGCAACTGCACACAGAACTTTACAGAGCTACTAACCTGTAGCCATCTGCACACCATCTGGTTGTGAACAGCCTATCTTTACATGCAAAGCAAAAATGAAGAAAAGCAGAACTTGTACTCTGTTCTAGGTGGCACCAAGATCTTTGTTACCTTGTGTTTAGCAGTTCAATTTCGGTGCCTTTCTCTTTTTCATACTTGCTATATGCTTCTCTATGTCTCTTTATCTCTTCTTCCAGGGTCTGTTCTGCTGATGTTTCTTGGTCTTTCAGTAGTTCTTCTAGTTCATGAACTCTGAGGAAACCAGATCTCATTTTAAGCAACAACTTTACAAGTACTTAAAAAAACCCCAAACAAACAGGTGTGGAACCTCATTTCATGTCTCTTCCCCATTTATTTATTTCATTCTACTTCACAGTTTCTGTTGGCATTTAATGTGCCTAATAAGCACAGAATTAAGTAGCATCATTTTATTTATTGCTTTTTCATCTCAGTCTCAAGAAGTTGAGATTATGATGCGGCTTTCTGCTCTTGCTACATGCAAGCAAAACCTGAGTGTATAACAAAGTGGTAACATCCCTTGTAACACAAGAGCATGCTCTATACCAATCAGGGACACCTCTGCATTAAGAAAACTGCTTGGAAGGCCTGTGCTTGCTTCAGGCTCAGCACGGCAGCCCTATTCCACTTGACCTTCCCAGATGAAGCCTTATCTTTATTTAATCAGTTAGCATTAAGGCAAAAGACTTGGTCACATTTTACAGGTAGATATGTTCCTTCCCTACAACTTTATACTTGCTTTGCTCTAATGGCTCTGTGCTTTGTTACCTGTGCACTAGTTGTGTGTTCTCTTGTTTCAGTTTGCTCTTCAGATCACCATTGGTCAGGTTATCATTCTCCAGTTCTGTCACCTTTTTCTCTAGGTATGTTACCTGGAAGGGGAAATGGAAAAGAAATGAAAATCTGAATCTCTCTTCAGACACTCATTCACTGTTGCTACCTGGCATTTAGCTGTGCTACCCTACACAGCAAAGAAGTACCAGCACAATGCCTAGGATCTGAACTTACACAGTTTTTGTGCAGCCAAATCATAAAACTAAAGGAATATCACAGGTATTTTACATGAACTTCGTCACATCACTGGTAACTGTGAGCAAGGCAGCCTTGTTAACTGATACCCATCTCCAAACAACATGATTTTGTTGGGTAGGTTTGTCGCCATGCATACAGCTTCTCACCTTTTCAGTGATGTCATTATCACAGGAGTCTATACTGTCTCTGAACAGGTCTTCTGTGCTGCCATTACTGCTGCTGAAGTTACTGTTGTGGAAAAGTTGTCTGAAAGATCAGAATGATAATTATTTCGCTTGATGAGGACAGAGGAGAAAAAGTTTGAGTAATGTCTTACAGCCTGGCTTTGCACAGTGAATGTCTGATGCTAAAACATGTGCAACCATTTCACTGACAAGTTCTACTGTCTAAGCCTGACTCTTACAAGACACTGGGAGCCAAAGATATCCTGAGCAAACTTAGCGATGTTAGTTCTAGGGTGCAAGTTATTTGGTGCTTTTGATAGCATCTGATCTGCCACCAGCACTAACACAGTTAAAAAACTACTTATTCACACTGTGTACTGAGTTGTGTTTGTCTCTTTAGAGATTTAAAACAAGGCCATCACTGCACACTGATTACTGCAGTTCATCTAGAAAATTCTGTAAAAACTTCTTCAAAAACCAGAAAAAGAAATCCCATTACAGAATGGTGTCAGAGTAGGTAACACAGAGATTACCTAAATATTCTCAAAACTCACAGCCCTCCCCAGCCCAGAGCTGGTTCATTCAGTCAAAGGAAGACTACAGTGCTGTGTGTTAAATAGGTGCTGCTGCATCTCAGCAGCAACACAAGCCTGACATTATGAGGGCAGAAGCAGCAATAGCTGGACTGATGAAATACCAACACAAATGAAGGAAGTTATCAGACAAGGAAGCAGCTATCTGTGCTCTTAACAGATTCCCTTCCAGTTCAGGGGCCTGCTCCAAGCCTAGCAATGGCTTCTGTATTGTCTAACACCCCCTTATGCACATACAGGCCACTTCCCTTGAAAATTTGTCTTGGCACGTTTTTGGTTTTTAAACTTATTCTTCCTCTTTACTCCCACCCCCATTTATGGTCTCATTGCAGCCGATTCCCCATGCATTCATAAACAAGTTGCAGACTCTTACCTTCCAAAAGCTGTGCTCGATATTTTCCTGTTAGGGCTACACAGACACAGAAAGAACGATACGGGAATTAAACACTTATTTGATCAAGGATGAATTCAATCTTAATTCAAACTCCAGCCGAATTGCAACATGAAACAGAATACCGACTTTTTCAGACAAGAAAAATACTGATTCTGTGAACATTATTCTCAGACAATGTGATCAAAAGCTGCAGTTAACCAACAGCGTGAAGATGAGTGGAGCCACAAATCACTGTGATCATTAAGAAGTCAATTTGCAAATACTGTTATATTTAGCAGAAATGTGTCAGTGTAAATCAGAGTGAAACTAATATTAGAAACACCACAAAGGGACACTAAGTTAGTGATGGATACTAATTCTGGATTCCCAGTTGATTTTATAAACAGTTTTTCCTTCCCTATAACACTTCCCAATTCAGCACAGGAACTGAGGTGGTTTCATTTTTGCTGTTCCCTTTTGCAGCCCGAAATTATTATCTAAATGAAGAACCAGAGACTCCAGACAACAGCACTAGAACCAAATCAAAATATCCAGGTGTATCTCTTGCTAAGAGGATGTCCCATCTCCATGTGCACTGACACAAAAGTCTTCATCAGAGCATCGCTCTCTTTGAACCAGGCACACGCAGCTTCACTCAAAAAATTACCAAAGCCCTTGCTGGTCCTGGTCCGGTGTTAGCAGACTCCGTACTCAGGCAGGAACATGGCACCTATCAAATACTACACTGCTGTGTCATCAAGAGAAGAAGCAGCACGATGCGTTCTGTGCCAAGGATTTTGCAAACAGGCAGGCGATACATCCAGTGTCCAGGGGGAGCTAGAAGCCCACCAAGTAACTTCCTTCAAAATCCCTGGACGATTTTTGGAAGCACTGGATTATTTCCAAGTGCTCAGCACAGTTTAGAACTAGATGGAGTGGCAGAGATAGAAATGTAAGGACAAAGCTGAAATTGCGAAGAAACCCTAAAGTAACTTTTGCTGAGAATTCTTAATTTTTTCATGTTTCCTCGAGGACAAAAACAAAAAAATCCCACAGGAATGAAGAACCTCTGCTGCCTTCTGCTTTAGAAGAGGTGTACATAAGGTTATGCGTGTTAGCTAAGATCAGTCCATCTCACCTAGTGACAAAAGTAGCCAACTGTAGAGCTGCACAGGAAAAATGCCAGGAAACAGCACTCTCACTCCACAAAGAAAGAGCTCACTGGTTAAAACATTTGAGTTCATTAATGCTGTCTGCACCTGAAGTCAGAAAAATACTTACTGGTTAATGAAGACCAGCATTTCGGTTCAGGCTAGATGTCAAGGTCTGAATTTCTTACTGTTTTGTAAGAACGATACATGCGTAAGACAGAACTGGATACAGGGAAGGAGAGGGCTCATTCTTCCTCTCCTGCTACTAGCTTGTCCCTTGTAAAGGGGCATTGCAAAGTGCACTGCAATCAGCTGCTTACCTGTTTGCTTTCAAGTTTTTCAGCCTGGCTTCCAAATCGTTGAGCAGATTTATCTTTTTGCAGCACTGTGAGCAGTAAACATCCAGTAATTCGTTGTTATATATATGCCTCATTTTTCGGGGTGTTTGGCCAGCACTGTTTGCAGGAAAGGAGAGATATTACTGGCTGTAGTAACCAACTCACAACCTGGTTTTCTCTTGACTGTGTCAGAATCATGGATGAGGGACTTAAGGAACCACCTCTAACTGCAGCTCATCTAACTTAGAGCTGATAATGGAGGATGCTCACTTTAGGACAAGTCTACCTGTCTGAGTTGAAGCTTTACAAGGGCTGTGTTCTGGAAAGTGGAAAGAATGAGTTTTTGGGGACTGAAAGAACAGCAAAAGGTATACAGAGTCCATGTGATGCATGTAGCAAAAGCAGCTACATTAGTATGTTCCACCACAGCAATGCCCCCCTCTCATCCTGCTCATCTTCCCACTGGGGCCTGGTATGCAACCTGAAGAATCTTTTCTCCAAGAGAAAGACAGGAAGATGAAAAAGAGTGGTCTGGTAAGAAGTTGTCACATGAACCCTCTCACATGGTGGGATGGAAGGAACCCTACAATGAAGAGGAAGGGAGAAGTGGAAATAGGTCTAAGGAGATTACAGTAGCTCTTGGTATGACAAAAAGAAAATAAACTCAAAAGAGAGCAATCATGGCATGAAGCACACAGAGCCCCCAGGAATGAGAATGCAAAGGGCTGCATAAACCTGAGAAGTAGGGAATGATGGAAAGGTACGAGCCACCACCATGGAGGGGTAGTGGAGAGGGGTGCTAGCTCTGCATGCATGACAGAGGTGACAAGGCTGGACTGCGGAAGTGCTCGAAACAGAGGGTAGCACACGGGGGTTGCATGCGGAACAGAGGGATGTGATAGAACTCATCCTTTGTTTGCAATGAAGCACAAGACCTTTGTGTGCTATTGATCCAAGCAGACAGAACTAGAGAATCTTTATGCTCAGCTCTTCCCCAGCTCTGCTCAGCCATTGCCTTGCTTGGGGAAGGATTTTAAAATCAGCAACTGACTTGGCCACAGCACATAAGAGCTACAGAGACTGAGGTCATGCGCAGGAAACGGGGACTGCAGCAGCATTTCCAGTTTCTAACAGACAACAGCTACTTGCTTACTATTTCCATCACATGAAAAGTCAGTATGGATGCTTGTTTCAAACAAAGCCCTGTCCGTATACAGCACTTCACCTTACAGGTATAATGCAAAGTATCTGTACTATCAGAACACTAAAGAGAAACAGCTCTCTTGCACATCTTCTCTCCAGTGTACCAGGGCAGGTACAGAGTGTTAAGCTGCTTCCTAGTTTGCAGCAGATAACTTCCAATATTGGTCCCTAACTGTGAAATCTACTGTCTGCAATAGAAAGAAATCTCTACAGGTGTAACAGCCCAGTTATTTCAACAGAACTCAGCAGAGATTATCAGGATCAACGTACTTGCTATAGCTCTTACTATTAAATGAAGTCTATCACTCAGAAAGCAGAACACCAACAGGTAACATTTTGCTTTAAAGGTGAGAGTCTACATAACGAGTGTAAACCCTGGTGTGGTCACTCGTGCTCAGAGAAGAACAAAATTGAAATATAGTTTGTTAATGAATAAGGAGCAACCTGGAAGATACAGATGAGCCAAGGTCAGAGTAGGCGTTGGTTCTGGTCTCATCATCAGGGCATGGGCTACTGGGAGTAAAATCCACATCATCTCCTTCCCCATAGTCTTCAAACTGTTCTTCATTACTGATCAGAGAGGCGGTGGAATAAGTTGAGAGGTCAGATGCTGCAGAAGGGTTGTGAGGACTTGACCTGAAACAAGAGGTCAACACGTCTCGAAGGCCGACTTTTGATAGCATCTCACCTCATATGGCACCTTCCACCTGCACATCTTGTCCCATCTGAAGTTGTAACACGCTAACTGTGCCGAAAAACTGAAGTGCTAAACAAATCTGATGTGCATTTGACATAGTGCTTTCAAAGACAAGAGCACAAAAACCTACAAATATGCTACCTGTGAGACAGCTTGGGATCAACACAACCATTTCACTCTGAAGAGCACACCCTGACAACCCTTAGTCATCATTTCCATGCAGTGGTGAAGACCGCTGCTTATGGGACTTCTGCTGTGAATGCAGGAACAGTGCAGACAACTCTAGAAATGCACAGTGCTAGGGAGAGGAATATGTACAAGACAGAGGCTGTTGCTCTATTCCACAACTGGAATTTCCCCATAATGCCTGTAAACCCTCTCCTAAACCCCATGAGCTCCAGCCACTGTCTTTTGTGTGGTCAGAAACTTCACCTCACCACATGTCCTCACAGAGTCACTTAAGGTACTGCCCAGAGCCCAGGGCTCCCTGCACTCATGCAATGCGCTGACTTGTAGAGGCAGATTATTTGACACAGGTTTGTCTGTTGTACAGACAGTAAATTCACATACAAGTTCTTATAAACAAACTTCTCCCTAGAAAAAAAATGCAAATCTAAGGCCTGAAACACCTGCTCTGCTGGTGACATGCTACTGCTCCTACTACAGAATCCACAATTGACACTTTGTGCAGACTAGGTTAAGGTTTTCACCCTCTTTGCTTCAGTGCACAGTGCTTTGATGTCTAACTTTAGTAGAAGAGCCGTGGGACAGCAGCTCCCGGCTGATGTTCTCCAGTAGCTCAACAGTATTGCTTGCCAGGCCTCTTCTGAGCCTCATACCCATGCCCTGCACTTTGACAGGCAGGGAGATTCCTCCTCCTGCCATCCTACTCTCATAAGCAGTAAACAAGAGATGCAACAGTGTTCCTTTGGCAATGGTGCAAGCACTGTTTGCATATCCAGTGTTCTTCTGGCGATGGTGCAAGCGTTATTTGCACATCCTTTCCCTCCAAAAGCAATTAGTAGAAGAGGAAGCCTGCCAATGTTTTAGTTGTATGCTCTTTTGTCTCTCCTGTTTTGATGAGATCCATTTATAACCTGAAATTCATTTATCTAATTCACAGTAGCAGAAATGCCGGCAAGTCAAGCCTGGCACACTACTGAAGGATGAAGATTATGAAGATAAGAATACTCACACTAGAAATAGATCAAACTTATCTAACGAGGCTCCTTGCCTGGCAGATGGATTACTGAGAAGCTCATCACACCACCAGCTGTTTGTAAAGAGCTGCTGTGCCACACACATCGGTAAGTTTTGTGATGATTATGACCTATGTAACAGCAACTGTTTCCATCTCAGTGCTGATGCACCAGGTCAGTTTACAGAGAAGCTCCCTCATAACACTTCTATCAAGAATGAAAGTGCATGACCAGTTCTTAGTTGGGCTGGGAACATATACATGTCCATAAAATCAACTCTCCAGCATAACAGCCCTGGGATATCACCACTCAGTAGTCTACCATCCCTCAAGCATTGCCTGGCTAAGTTTCTCTTATGGCAACTACATAAAGTCATCACTGCTGGACCTACCTGGCGATGCTGCTTAGAACTTTTAACTGTAGTTATCTGTAAGCTTTGCCAAACTGGTTGGGCTGAAACAGTCTGTACTCAGGATAGATCCTGAACTCAGACTGGAAACAGTCTAGAACTAGCATAGTCCTTGTCAAAGGAGCTGCTAAAAGCAGCTGAGTTTCCCCATTCTTATTCTTCCTGAAGGAAGCTTTCAGGTTTGTATTGGTTTTTTTTTTTCCCCAAACTATTTTCTGTTCTTCACAACAGGACTTCATAGGGCTGACACAGCTGATCCACAACCCACCTGCCCCTGCAACAAGCAGTTACCATGATTTGCCCAAGACAAATCTCTATCCTGTCTTTAACACAATGGGATGAAGCTTCCCCAGTTGCTTCTCTACAGGTTTACCAAAGCTAAGGAGTTCTCAGAAGACAAACCAGGCTCAATTAGCAGTAGCAGAGTAGTTCTTAGTAGTTCCTGCCCTGCCTAGAAGGAGGGTACAGGATGCACAGTGGCAGAGCTAGGAGGAAAGGTGCTCATCAAAAACACAGTATGGGTGAAAGTCTATCACCACAAGGACAGATGCTTGGTAGAACCAGAAACGATAAGGCAAGATGACAGGTTTGATAAAGAGCTGATAAGAACTGGAATTATTTTTATAAAGCCTCTGAGATTGCTTAGGCAAATGGGAAAGGTCAGATTTCAACTAGCTGAGAGACTCAGAAGGAAAGAAGCACATGGAGCACCTGAGGACACCCATGAGAGAGAATGCCTTAGCCATGAAAAAAGCTCAATAGGTACAAACCAAGATGACAAGCCAAAAATAAAGAGGGCAGGACTAGAGGCTTGCAAAGCAAGTCCAGCTGAATCTGACCTGTGGTACTGCATCAAAAAAGTTCAGAGCACGATTAAATAGAGTTCCACGCCAGGTACACATCTGGGAGGAGTCAAGTAAGGGTTAGAGAAGCTCTTGTGTTAACAGCAAACTACGGTTACACACACATGTCAGGACACCCTGTGTTAAACACAAGCTACTACTGCACATTAAAGGTTATGGAAAATTAGAAACACACAGAATTAACTAGGTACATGGAGTTGCAAAGCAAATCTGAGCCCTCATATCTTCAGATAACTGGATGTCTGAAAGACTAAAGCAACATTCCTCATATGACACTGCTTCCAGAAGTGTTTGCTCTCATTTCAGCATATGGGAACACAGTAGACCCTAAGTGTTGGGGGATGCTAATGAAGCAATCCATCCTAGAGAGACCCAGTACTTTCACTTCAACGTGCAACATACAAGCTGTGCTGAATGCTCACAGAAAATGCCAGAAGGAGCCATTTAAGACCATCTGAGCCACTTAGAGGTTCTGGACACCTATCTCCCATAGACTGTAAATAATATTAAGCTTCTAAATCCTTCAGGCATCCTCAATCTTCCTCTCAGCAGGAACTGGTCACACAAAAGCTCCTTCCTCCCTGGACCTTTTTGCACTTGCCTCAAAACAGGGCTGCCATGGGGCAGAACCACTACTCACTTGTCACCAGGCAGAAACAGGCCACCAAGAACACCATCCTTGTCCTCACTCCGACACACGTCAGAGGCCTCTGAGCTCTGGGCACTCTCAATAGCGCTGTCCATGTCAGACTCATGGTGAACCTCTTGCTGTGCTAGAGTCATGGCGTCGTCATCAGGAAAGAGCTCTGACTCGCTGTAGGCGCTTTCGCTGTCCAAGTAGGCACAGTCCTGGATTTCACCACCCTGGCAAGAGAAGAACTGGGAGTCAGTACAGATCACTCTCTTCTTTAGGAGCAGCACAACACCCAAGTATAAAATGCAGTCAGTTTTTTTACTATTAAAATGCAGTTGAAGTCAAATATTCTCAAAATTTTATGATAAGAAGAGAAAACGTTTGAAGGATAATACAGTAAGTCACCAGGACCTAGTCCTGTAGTTAATACTATCAACTAAACAAAAGCAACCCAGAAAAGCTCAACGGTTTACTCTGTCTTTGAGGATGGGCAAATACACATAAGGTGGAATAAAAGAGCAGGCAGGTGTTGAAACATTTCAAAGGTGTAAGAGAGTAGAAAAAAAAAGACTAAGCCATCTGTTCCTGCTTCTTGGAAGCTCACATCTTGATTAAGTATCAACTAAAATAAGACTTCATTCTAATCATTTGACAATTGCTGTTTATCCCATCCCTCCCCTTCTTGCCCCATGAACACTCATGGTAGCCAAGACAAGCTGTTTTCTATTTGCTTGTCACTGAGGGACAATTAAAAATTCTTAACTGAAAACATAAAGCCTAAGATTTTACCCTGTCCTTTGCTAGGTGCAACATAACCCTGCTTTAACAACTCCCATTCAGTGTGACTCAAGTCACTCATTACTCCACAGTGAGTCCTGCAAAACCTGACTCACAGCTCTACTCCAAGCTCACCTGTAAGCTCAACTGGCACCTACTGCCAGTGAGTGAAAACAATTGTGCATATAAGGCTTCCTTCACTGGCACAAGTTATTAAGCATTTTGTTCAAACACACACCTTATATTTAGACCCAAATGTCAGCCCATCCAGCTCCTTCCCTCAGCAATCCCAGGCATTAGCAGCTCTTGCAGCAGCAGCACTCCAAGCGATGCCCTGCACCCTCTGGTCACACCTATGTTAGGGCCACAGAGGCTTAAATACCACTCTGCAGAACTAGTTAGTGATATTCCGGTGCTGAGGACACCCAACTTTTCTTCATGAGAGGAGGCAGCCAGAAGCTGCAGCTTTTTAAGATCTGCAGAAATTGCCACTACAAATGCAGGTCTCACCTTCCATGTTTTCCTGAAGCACCAATTTAAATGGCTGAAAGTTACTAACATGCAGAGATTTAAGAAATTCAAAACAACCCCATCTGCTCAAACCTAGTGAACTCAAGAACAGTCAGGCAGTCAGGAATACTTTACCGGCACTGTCTGAATATCTAGACAGTAGAGCAGCATCTGGATGCTTTTCTAGCTGAGCTTTCAACAGGTCTTCCAGATATACAAGCGACAGCAGTAAGACCCTTCAGCACTACACAATAAGTAGCATACATAGCCTTCTACTTTTCTATGCCGTACTTTTACATTGAGCCTGAACTTTTCCTTAGGTTCCATGCCAAGAGATGTCCAAAAGGATTTATTCTTGGTTGGCGCCTTGTAGTATTTATTCAAGCCATCCTGCTTTCATGCAATCGAGTTTATAGCTCTGAGCCACAGCACCTTCAGCACAGCCACAACCCATCATCTGTAGGAGCAGATGGTTTGGCAAGTCAGACAACAGCCATGAACCTGATGTAGCCTCAGGTTCTTCAGAGCCTGCACTTTGCATCCTCCCAAGCAAACACGAACAGGTGCAGTCAGACTTTTTTGGTAGTAGCTGAAAAAGTAAAGATTGTTAGGAGCAATTAACATGCTTCAGAAGTATCCAGGAGTGTTTATCTAATGTTTCCCCAAAGTTTCCTCCTGCAGACTAAGGACCACAGACAGAGCTGGTTCTCTTCACATGTTTAATACAACAAAGCCCTGACTGCTGCTATGGAACTGCACCAGCAGACCAAAGCCCGATCCAGGAGTGAAAGGGAGAGAGACACTGGGATCCCTCAAGTAGGGGTTTGCAAATCAGGGGAGGAAAGGAAGAAATAGCTCTCGTGCAGCCCTACCTCACAATTAGCACCTCACAATTAGCGGGCTTGGAGATATCTCCGCTTAAGCAGAAAGTTTTTACAGCAGGAAAATCTCACTGGCATTAAACAAATTAACATAAGAAAGTAAAGGTCAAGAAGATCATGAAAGAATCCTTTTTTCTTCCCTGTAGGCAATGCCCAACATTTGCTTTTGCTAATAATAGAAACCTAGATGGTTTTTTAAAAAAGTTCATCAGCAACTAAACGTGCAATGTCATCTATAAAGGCCAAGGGCTCACTTTTCTTTCCTATTACTTTCTGACAACCTCTCACATACTTATTTGTATTACAGTTCTGATCTCCAGCTACAGCCCAGGCACTCATGCTGGTCAGTAATCCAGATTCTTTTCTGAAAAGAGAAATTGCTCTCTGCTCCCAAAACTTCACTTCTAAGCCCTATGGAAGAAAAAAAAAGAAAAAATAAATTAACTTCACCTGCTTCACAATTTCTAAATGACCATGAACCACTGCAAGACCAGGAACCCTATCTGCTGAACCCTTCTCTGAGCTGTGGGGAGCTCAGAGACAGGTGGGCATGGGGTAAGTGAAGAACATGGGCCAGCCAAGCTCATTTGAGGAGCATCTCCTCAGCAGCCATCTGCTTCCTCACCACAGGGGAAGCAGATGCCCACATCACGTCCTGTGCTGCCAGCCCCTCTTCTCCACAAATGTGGCACCTTCCCCACAGTCCTGCACAAAGAGTGGACAGTTAGGAAGTGCACCTCAGCTGCAATTCTGAGGACCTGGCAGCCAAATCACCCACAGAACACTCAGCCCTTTCAAAGCATATGATCCTGCCAGGGAGGCTCAGCTCCAGCTGCTTACTCATGCTTTTCAGTGCTCAAGATCCATCTACAATCAGTGCTAAAGATCAGTTCCAGTGAGACGGATGAAAACTAGGATCAGTGACAGCCATTGGGATAGAACCTGTGTGACTGTTTTCGGGGGGGGGGGGGGGGGGGGGAACAACCTACAGGCTGAGCCAACAAACTTTATAAGCTAAGGGGCAGGGAGTCGCTACACTCCAAACACTGCAGTGTTTCCAGGCAAAGAACAGCTCAGCACAGAACTCTGATACCACCATCGAGGAGCCTCTTTAGCTCCCTGTGGAACTAACCTCTAGTGCCACTGTCGCAATTACACAATGAAACCTTTCCCTTCTGTGTCCTAAATAACTAGTATAAGAAAATAGATAAAACACCTTTAAAACAAATAATAGGGGGGGGTTAAGGAAGCTACAAGGGGAAGTCAGAACTGGGACTAGTAAACAATGTAGAAGCATCCACACCTCTTGACTAAAGCTGTAAGATATTTGATGCTATAATGGCTCAGGGTTTCTCAGAGAACCATCCTCCCAGTGGTGCCACCCAGCACACCCTGCCAACAGGCCACACCTAAGGAAATTAAACTCCTAAAAAAAAAAAAAAAGAAATAGAAAAGGCTGGTGGGCACAGCTAAGCTCTCATATTATTCCTCCATAGTTTAGGTACCTACAGTACTTAATGTGCTAAATTAAAGGCTGGCAGGAACAAATGTTATTCAGGCAGCTTTAAAAGAGCTAATGAGTTTAAACAACATTTTAAAGAGTAGGAGACACTTTTATCCTGAGTCATTTGTTTTCAGCATAGAAGCCATTAGCTGAAACCAGTAAGACAATGAGGTTCTGACAACCTGCACATGAATCATCGTGTTTTTCATTCCGCTAGGCAGTTCCCTTCTTTGTGGGGTGAGAAAAGAGATGAAGTTTCTGCTTATCATCTTGGAAAATGCACATTAAAAAAATCCCAAACAATGAGTATTAAAACATCACCAACAGAACACAGAAAGTACTTTGCACTTTATCTAATCGGATGCTCAAGATAAGTCCAAGTGCTTCACAGGCAGCCGGCCAGGGCTTGTGCAGCCACTGCTGAATATTCAGCAACAGTCTGCTCTATAGAAGCACCTGCTGCCCGAAGATCCAATGCCACTTCACAGAAACTAATGAATTCGCTTCCTCGAAAGAGGCAATTGTGCGGCTGCATTGAAGGCAGATGAGTAAGCACTGCCTTGCCTTTGCACAGCCACCCCAGACAGGAGCAGGAGCCAGAAGACAGTCATTCCCATGGATTCCTCTGATCCTTGTGGGGCAGGAAAGCCGCAGCAGTATTAGGTGGGTATGGGAACAGGGCTCTGCCTTGCCCTGCAGTGACCTGGCTGGGCTTTCCCAGGTCGGAAGCAGTACCTAAAATATGCACATAAGGCAGCTGTAACTTGGCTGACAGACAGGCTACATGACAGGCTGAAGAGCAAACCTAGTTAAAATGCACTCCCTTCAGCCAGCACCCCTGACACTTCAACAGCCTCCCAATATTCCAAGAGGAAAAGAGGATCCAAGTCTCCCACAACTGGGCTATGTGATTAGTGAGAGCTGGAACCATCACACACACATCCAGCAATGAGAAATGCCATAAGCACATCAGCCATGGCACTTGCTTCATTGGGATCATGGCCCTGGCCAGCTGATTCTGCTACCCATGGAACAGATCCAAGACAGCGTCAAGCCTCTGCACACTCTCCATCCTGTTCCTACCCAGCAGAAGTGCAGAAGTAACATCACCACAAGCGGAAGAGGCTCCCCATGAAGGTGTGGCCAGGTGTGGCAGTCTCAAATGAAACCTATTGACTGTTGCATCTTCACCACAGAGAAAACACAGTCTCTCATTTTTTTTAAGCAGGCACTGGGAGTCCAGTACTCTGCAATTACTGGGTAATAGCGGGGTGTGAATCTTTTCTCAACAAAGTGTTTTGGAAACAAACTGCTTCATTTACAAACACTTATACCAAGCAAGCTATGAACTTTTTTAAGCACAGATTTTTCCCCTTTTTAGCTGTCAAGCAGAGGTGGGGAGATGCTCATTTGCCCTTTGAACAGGAGAAACCACAGAAGAGGAAAATGCAGAAGCAATGACACCACACTTCTGCATCTGTGTCCACCAGGGACCTAAGCAAGTGGCTGCCAGTCTCACTCACACAGCCCTTGGGTCGCCATGTGCAGCAACACAACTTGCAGGGAAGATGAGGGAAGAGGGAGGAAGACACAGAAACCGCTTCCATCTCCTGCTGCAGTGTGGAAGAACATCAAGTCTTTCCACAAAGGTGGGAGTCTGAAATCTCTCAGAGTTCAGTGTGCAGTGTAGTTATTTTTCCAAGCTGTTCAAATAAGGAGCTATTTTAGGGCCACAAGTCAGTTTGTTCAATGTAACAATTTCCTCTGTTTAGTTTACTTTAATATTGGAAGCTCAGTCTAAAGCAAAGCTCCACACACTGCTGCTGTGGATATTGGAAGGGGATTCTAGGAGTCCCTAGGGGCAAGTTAATTCCTAAGATTCAAATCTAAGGGCTCAAGTGCTGGACAGCCTCCTGAAAGGCTGGTGGAGAGTCCCCAGACAGAGGGCAAGATCTGCCTGTACCGCTGCGCACCAGCAGCCTCCGCTCTCTTCACAAGGTAACACCCCCATGTCACACAGCCATGCCATTCAAGGACAATGGGGTTTGACTCAAAGACCAAGCTTCAGCTCCTGGGCTGTTCCTGCTGAACCACACAAGCAGAGGGCACACGGGTTCTGAAAGGCTGCTTTGTGCTCTGGATAAGGAGTTCACAGTGAAGCGCCTTGGTGCCTTTTGCAAGATGGAGGCGAAAGGCCATGCAGAGCCTGGAGCCAGGCAGGGAACGGCGGGAGGCGGAGTGTTTACCCTCTGCTACCTGTCACTTTAATTGGCCATAATGGACGTGCCAGACCTTGTCATGCACAGGGTCCAGATCCAAGCGCTCCTTTTCACAGGTCATTGCTTATGCTCTGAAAGTTGTAACATTAAAAGACTTTAGCAGGCTGCTAATTTGATCCTCTAAAGAAAGTTTAAAAAAAAAAAAAGGCTCTTTCCCATTTCTTTGAAGTTGTGTCCCATCACTCCCCAAGCTGCTTCCCACCGCTGGGCTATGATATGCTCATCAGCCTTCACCAGAGGTTCAAAGCAAGTCACAGTCCTTTGCAGAGGCAAAACCACCCTAGTCAGCAGTGTTAGGAACAAGAGCACATTCTCTTCACCTTCAGCACATCAACCAAAAAGTTCCGAATTAAACCCACCAGATTGTTTGGCACCTTGTTCCAACATTGATTCAGGCACTTCTAGCTTGGAGCTGCAAGACAGGTTTCACATACCTCGAAAAAGAGGTGTGAAGTGGCACCATGCTGATACACCCTGAGGATGCCACAAATGCCACTCAGGAACTCCTAAGATGTTCACTCCAGTTGAGTTGGGAACCGGACCTAATCATGCAAGAAAGTCTCCAATAACATTTCTAGTGTTAAATGTTTTTAGCTGTGCAAGCTGCCAGACCTCTGCAGGCTGGTACCACAGCAGCCTGCTGGGACAGACCACAGCAGCTACCTGCCTGCCACCCTCCCCCCATCCAGGACTCAGCTCCCAGGTCAGGAGGCAGGTTGTTATGAGCTGTGGTCAGCTTAGCATTGCCTTTTCAGTAAATGCAGGGGTGCTGCAGCCCTGGGTTTAAAAAAGCTGATATACAACAAATTATTAATGATATTCACCTAAAAAGATCTGCAGAGCAGATAATAAATGTAACATAATTAGCCCTCTTGAGAAGCTTTTGCCTTCAGATGACACAATCTATTTTTAAAGTCAGAACAGCAATAACAGGGATGGAGGATAGAAACTGTCAAACTCTTACCAGGGATCATTGTCTGGGACATCCCGGGCAGCAGCAATTACTGCTATACTGGCATGGGTAGCGGGTGACAATTATGAGACTGCTGTGCCCTGGGTGCCACACGGCCAACCGCAGGCCAGATGTCACAACGTTCCTCATGCACAGGAAACAGAACTCAAGTTCATGGTTAAAGGCACACTAAGGACACCCCAACAGAGACCAGCCTTAAGACCAAGGAAGCTCAGATAATGTTATTTTGAGGCAATACTGCAAATGAACACCTGTATCATGTCAGAGAGAACAGGAGGCTGCTCGCAAAGAAATGTCTTTGCTTAAAGCCTAAAGCATAGTCCAGCACATGCTTCTTTGTTCAGTTTCTCAATCGAGTCTAAGCTACAAGATGCTCTTTGCAACTGGTGTTTGCTGCTCTGGAGGCAGCCGAGCTCACATGCTGATTTATTTTCCTGGAGAAGCTTCAAGGTCACTCAGTCTGATAGTCAAGAGCAAAAACCTTGTATTGTACTGGCCCGTGGGTGCTGCATAGACATGGGTGAGCTGCTCCCGGAGCAAACAGGTCTGCTCCCACCCGTGCCTGTGTGCAGAGGAGGAGGGTATCCCTAGTACCTCCATACAAACAGCAAGAAGAACAGGGAGAAGCTGTCCCAGGCAGAAACAGTTCTGCCCATGCCTGAGCTAATTATTTACAGGAGTGCTGGTCAAGCTCCCTTCCCCCAAAGAGTTTGGAAACAACAATATTTGTGTTTCTTTTCTCTATACTGCTGCAAGTTAGGCCTCCAGCAAACACAAGGAAATAAAGACGTTTAAAGAAAAACAAAGATGTTTGGCTTCACAAATCATGTTTCTGTCTTCTCACCCACCCGGGTTAGATTACACCAGTCTCCAGAGGGGAGGAATGATTGGGGAATGGGAGCCATTACAGACTCCAAGAGGGAAAGAAACATCTCGGGTTTCTCCAGCACAGTCAGAAATCCTGCCATGCTTGATGATGAGTAGTGTACTTGAGTTGGCAAACAGAGGGAAAGCATTAAGGATGTAGCTTTACTCTATATGGAAACACTTCCCAGAGCTCAGTGGTCAGTCTGAACGCAGACAAGCATAAAGACTCATTTACTTCACGTTTAAGAAACAGTTAGTAGCTCTGAAGAGCTCTTCATTAGGAAGAGGAATGAGCTCCAGGATATTGGCTGTTTGTCAGCGGGTGGCCAAACAAAGCACAGGTTACCGTGTCTCTGCTGCAGGAATAACTGGAATTGCAGTCCTTGTCCAGCAGAGTTAGCCAACACAGATTTTAAAAAGTTTTCAGCTTTGTTAAGGCAATTTTATTTGTTTTTAAAGAAAGACTCTCACATACCCGCTCTTTTAGTTTCTTTCAATGGAACGAACACAACTACGTGCAGAAGGGCTGCCAAGTACATCCCAGGGCTCAACACATGACAAACAAAAATTAAGAACCCAGTGAACATAAACTCTTGGCACAGTCAACAAACTGTGTATTTCACTTACATAGTAAAACACAAACTGTGGCTTATTTTAGCGTTTACAGCTGTGTGCTGGCAGTGAATGCCTACCCTACAGACAAAACTGAGAAGGACCACGCAGAAATCATTGATAACAACATTAGTCTGCACACTGAAAATGAGATTCAAAGCAGAGCCATATCCAGAAGCCCCTACTACTAATCGGCAGCATTAGCTGCAGCACAGTGCCCAAAGCACCGTTTGATGCTGTCAGGAAGCACTTACAGAGCCGTCTTATGTTTGGTGCAGCGATCAACTTAAATGACTACAGCAAGAACAAAGGGAATTACACTATTACACTGAATTCATAATTTAAGAGGTCAGCTACCCACGGTGAGCATGTGCCAATGTTAATGTTTGGACAGCAGTTAATTCAGCAGCAACCCACGATTAGTTCTAAAACCATTTGAAACATTTCACTAGAACACTGCATTCAGAAGTCTGGAAGGGTCAAGACCAAGGTATGCTCAACACATGTAACAGGACGGGTTAATCAATAACTGAAGCAGAGCTATTCCATTCCTCTCACTATTTTGGCCCGGAGAGTTGTGTTTTGAGCCTTTACACATGGTTAGATCCCCAGCCACCACAGTGTAAGAGCTCTGGCATGGTGATCACAACTGAAAAACATCTGCACATCAGGTGGCTTCGGGGAGGCTTGCTGCTGTTTGCAGTAATTCCTCAAGTCATAAAGTTAAAAGAAGCCCATTAAAAGAGGTTTTAAAACATCTTGAAGGCTACCACATCTAGCACAGGGAACAGCTCAAGCTCCTCTCAGTCTGGGCAGCAGAAATTCCACTATCTCCTTCCACACCCAGTTGCATGAATAATGTTTAAGACAATATATACTATTCCACAGCACTGCACATATTTGGTGGTGACAACAGGTTATTCTCTGCTCCCCAAAACCCAGAAGGGTGACTGGCAGAAAAATCACTTGAATTCACACCACACTTCTTACTGAGAGCCAACAAATGATCCAGACCCATTACTGGGGAGTGAGCCCACATTTAGCCCAGAATAAGACTGTTTTAAAGGGAGCAGCTATGAGAGCAAATCAAAAGACATTGGAAGAATCACAGATTATGCTCATAAAAGGCTTGAATCCAAGTACAAATACAAGTCCACATTCAGGGAACCCATTCCAAACCCGTTTCAGAAGTGTTCTACTATTCATCCATCCATCCTCCTTCACATTAGTTACATCAGCCAAATAACATGAAGATAAATTGTTATCTGTGCCCCAAAGCCACTGACCTTGTAAATGTGCCAGAACAAATGAAGATTTTTGCTACTATGGAAGCAGCAACATTACACTACCACCCCAAAACCAGAACTAGCTCTGCACTGAGTGAGAACAGACTTTGCCTGTCCCAGGATCTCTGCCCTAAGTCACTTCTGCTTCACAAAAAAACAGTGCCCGTCCCCATTTCAAAGGCACCATTGGTAACTCCAGATCCAGAGCTGTAGTAACATCTGCTCTCCCACCGCTGAACACTTCAGGTTCACAGCAGTTTCATTTCACACTGCCAAGCAACTACAACCCAAAGCCATCTCCTTTCTTTGTCAGAGGCAAGACCACTTGACCTACTGTGTCAGGGCCACCACACAGGTCCTGCATGAGGGTTTCACAGGAGCTTTGGAGCTCCAGAACAGCCTGTTGTGACAGTCACACACTAACCACACATCATGTTTTTCTGGCTGGGTCACTAGTATCCAGGAGCCAGCAAACACACTCCAAACCACAGATGGATATTGAAAACATTAAATAATAAGCAAAGACAACCCAAACCCACCACTAGCACCACAGAACACAGTTACAGAACAAGCCCCTTTCTCACATTCACCCTTACAGGGTTCTTTTTTCCTCTCTTCTCCTTTGAAAGGCTTAAAAACAATGTCCTCAAGCATCTCCAGGTGAGAGAACTGAGTGCAATTATGCAGGAAGACCCTCCCTTCTTCTAAGACACCCTCTGTCTTCTGAGACTCCATAATTTTTCCCGGAATCCCCCCATTCTTCTCAGACCAACCTACTTCCCCTCAGACACCCCTCCTCCTCAGTCCCTTCTTCCAGACACACCCTATCTTCTGAGACACCCCTTCTACTCCTCATGCCCCTCTTCTTCCAGGCTCACCTTTTCCCCTCAGACCCCTCTTCTCCCACACACCCCTTTTTCCTCATACCCTTCCTTCTTCTCAGAGCCCCTCTTTCTTCTCAGACCACCACTTCTCCTCAGACCCCTCTTATCCCAAACACCCCCTTTCTCCTCATATCTGCTTTCTTCTCCTCAAGCCCCTCTTCCAAACACTCTCTTCTTCTCAGCCACCCCTTCTTCTGAGACTCCCCTTCTCAGACACCTCTCCCTCCTTTTTCCTCAGACTCCCCCATCTCACCCCACATATCTGAACTGACCCAGCCACACAAGATTCCTGCTTTCCCCCCACACCTTCCCTCCACTCTCGGGGTGTAAAACCCCTCCCTGGGCAAACAAGCAAGAAAAAGCACCCAACCCCGTACAGCTCCTACCTGCGCATTTCCTGCACCCAAGTGCAACCCCGCAAACGCAGATACCGCAGCAAAAAGGTCACGGAAAGATGCTGTTACCCCCCTACACATACCCCAAACCAGCAGACTCCAGTTGGGAACACAAATCCCCCTTCCCTCACGCCACAGCCTACGGCGGGGTGTGGAAGATGGTCCCACTCTGCGCCGTCGGGGAGCACCACCACTCCCCCACCCCCGGCGTGGGCTATGGCGTGGAACCCGTAACCCCACCGCAAAACTTCCACCTTACCCCGCACCGAGGTCCCGTCTGACTCCTGGCTCCCGGAGCAGCAGGAGGAGGAGGGCGGTGGCGGAGGCGCGTCCCCGCTCCACCGGCAACAGTTGTCGGCGGCGCGCACTGCTCGCCCCGCCCCGTCGTTGCTAAGCGATGCGGGGGGTTCCGTCGCGTCATATCGCGGGACTGGGGAGGGGGGGTGGTGGTGGAAGGTGTTCCCCTCTTTGAGGTTTGGGGTTGGTCGGGGAGATGCGGGTTTATTCGTCATTGCCTGGGTTTGGGGTCAAAAATGGGTTAGAATGGGGAAGAGAGGGGGGACAAAACTGATTTGGGCTGCGGACAAACTGCATTGTCGAGGAAAAAACATTCAGGATCATCGAGTCCAACGGTTAAACCAGCTCTGCCATGTCCACCACTACAGAATGTCGCTAAATGCCACGTCTATGTGCGCCCAAAGAGCTGCTATCAGAGGGAAGGTGGCTCAAATCCTAATTCTATCTATCCATTCATCCATCCTTCCACCATCACTTGTGCTCAAATCCAGGGCAGCCAGAGCCCTGTTAAGGAACAGGGTGGTGGGAAGTATGAGGTCACTGAGCAGACTTGGATGAGGGTAGGTAAAGCACCATAGGTGCCCCAATCCGCCTCCCCTTGCTGGTACTGGGGGCAAACAGCCCCTTCTTTACAGCGAGGAGTGTGTGAGGAACCTGTCTGACACACCAACAGAGGAACTCTTACAGACCAATGTGTAAGGGCTACCCTGGCAGACAGCAGGGATGTCAGGTCCCTGGATGGGGTCAGTGTCTGAGGACACTGGGGTTCACTGGGACAGCCTCTCCTGCCTGCTGAGCACCAATTCCTAGAGCTGTGTGACAATAAAAACACATGTAGAGCCTCCCTGTGATGCTGGTGCCAATCTAAACCAGCCTCAGTGTACTACAAAAAAACCCAGATCCTGTTCGGAAGTGGTCTGGTTTGTCCTTGATTTGAATCCCTTCAGTTACAAGATAAAGAAAAGCAAAACAGAAAGGCCGAGAACACTCACACCACTGGCTTCATTATTTTAAATTCACTTCGCTTCTTAGAAGTTGTGTAACTTCCTTTTTCTCACCACCGCACAAACATTTTGTTTACAGTGCTAATAAAAAATAAATAGAATCTGTTTCTGTAGCTTTGCATCAGAGGACTCAAAGGCAGAGGGTGGAATCTAAACATTTTCTGCAAAGCTCCAGTCCAGGAGCCAAACCCTGTCTGTACCATCACAGTTTTCACTGGAGTGTCACACATGGAAGGAAACACTGTCTTGTGTTTCAGCTAGTAGCCAGCAACAGGAGCACCTCCTGCCCAACCCTAACGGCCCTGAAACACTTGGAAAGAATCCCCAGTCCTTACGCTGACGTTGGATCCGGCCATATTCCAAAACCCGTTTTTAACGTTATCTTGGGAAACTTCAAAGAGTTACACAGAGCTGTTTGTGCTATACTTGAGTAACTGCTCATGTACCAGTTACAGAGATGCTGACTGAAAGACCATTGAAGAACATTCTACTTCTATCCTCAAATCATTTGGACTTTACCATGTCCAAAGTCAAGGCGTTTTCGAGAGAGGCGAGACCCAGGAATCCCTTGGAGCAGAGGATAAGGAAATGATAAGAAAACAAATTGCAGTGGGCAGTGACAAACCCACCAGTTCACGCGTCACTCAAACCCATTTACCATCACATGTCCCAGGCACTGCCTGAGCCTGCCCTCATTTCATCACAGCCAGATACATCTCAGTTTAAAATGTTGTTGTACAAAAAGCAAAAGAATGAAGAAATTAATTAACCTCAATTCTTACCTGCAAAGCTGAAAGCAGTTCACTGAACTTCACCCTCCACTTAGCTCATCAAAAGCAAACGGAAAGAATTTCTTCTCTGCTGTACAGAGGGAAGGGTGGGGGATGCTTTGAGTTTGGCGTCATGAAGTGTAACAGCAGCAGATGAAAGCACTATGCACCTTCAGCCACCACACACTGTGTCCTCACATGTCCAGGGAGGTTCCTCAGTCTCAGCAGGGCAGGTCTTGGGGTACGTCCCCACGCACGTGTGGGACCCCGCAGACCCACGGCTCCCTGTGATGGCAGCACAGCTCTAGAGACTCAGTGTTCAGGGGCTCCCCTGGGAGCCAAGCAGAAGCTGATAATGATCAGTGTAACAGGGATCAAAACCACTGCCAGACATCCTTCTATTCATTAATCTAAATTAACAGGACAGACAACTTTGCTGCTTATTAAATAGGGCACTTCTAAAATCTGCTTTTCCTTTCAGAATTTGCTTTGAAGCAAGACAGTTGTATGCCAAGGGTTCAGTGTGGAATAAATAACATCATAAATAAAATAATTACTTGCACATTTTTAAAGGTTTCCCAAAAGACACAAGTATGAGCGTTGGTTCTGTTACACTGGTCAGGCAGTATTAGAGCACACTGTGAAATGGTTCCTGGTGTGTACCCAATGATTAGCCAGCACAGTTAGACCTTCAGCAGCTGATGATGAGCAAAATGTTAAAGAAATGTTGAACAGATAAAGAGCAACAGTTAGATTTATTATAAAATAGAGATGGTATTAAGAATTACTGAGGGTGGAAAAGTCCTCATCCAGCCCAGCCCATGACCTAACATCACATCAGCCAGACCAGGGTACTAAGGGCCACATCCAATCTTAAACACCTCCAGGGATGGGGACTCTACCACCTCCCTGGGCAGTCCATTCCAGGGTCTGATCACCCTTTCCATGAAGAAGTGCTTCCTAACATCCAACCTAACCCTCCTCTGGCAGCTTCAGGCCCTGCCCTGTCGCTAGTTGCCTGGGAGAAGAGCCTGACCCCCACCTGACTATAACCTCCCTTCAGGGAGTTGGAGAGAGGGATAAGGTCCCCTCCTCTGAGTCTCCTCCAGGCTAAACACCCCCAGCTCCCTCAGCCTCTCCTCATCAGACTTTCCCTCCAGTCCCTTCCCCAGACTCGCTGCTCGTCTGGACCCACTCCAGCTCCTCAATCTCTTTCTTGAAGTGAGTGGCCCAGTTCTCGAGGAGAGGCCTCACCAGTGCCCAGTACAGGGGGAGAATTTCGTCCCTAGTGCTGCTGGACACACTACTCCTGATACAAGCCAGGATGCCATCGGCTTTTTGTGCCACCTGGGCACCCTGCTGGCTCCTGTTCAGCTGGTTGTCAACCAGTACTGCCAGGTCCCTCTCTTGCAGGCCACTCTCCAGCCAACACAAGCACCACTGCACCCGCTGGATGTTATACTCGGTGGTCTGCCCAGGGCACTGCCATTTATTGCACCCTAATAACTGACAAGGCATAAATGTGTCACTGATAGAAACATTCCTCGGTAAAGGTCCTAAAAAATGTTCAGGCTTCAGACAGTCACTTCTTATTAAGGAAAGGCTGTATTGAGCAATAACCATGGCTACAACACGGGTCTATTTCTCACTTCATTAAAGCTAAGCCTGAGAAGTGGAGATTGTTACAGGCTGGCTTTGATCTCCATTGACACAAAAATCTTACTTCTTACACATTTCATGGTAAAGTGATAATTTACTATTTAATACAACTAGGGACTTGTTTTTCTACTAAGGGAAAAGCAGAGCATGTTGTCATGGTTGGGAAAGGCCAGGTGCCCACCACTGCTTTCTCTTGGAGGAATCTCTGTATGGAGAGTGACACAGACCTTTCTCTGAGCATCCCCAAGAGCAGCCAAGGTGAGGAGCAGAGCTGTGTGTCTGCACAAGCTGCACAGTGTAGCAGCTTGTGCTCAGTAAGACCAGCAGCTGTAACTCAAAGGAGATGTGCCTGATCCATTTTTCCCATCTGAGTCTGCAGGTCTAGTCTCTGGTCTTAATTTCAGGCAGCTGAGGAAGTGGTGCAGGTCAGTAACAGCTCAGATGACCAGACACTAGAATCTACTCCAGGCTTAGTTTACACAGTAGGATCTGCACACTGAGACCCTCATGAGGGTCATGGTATTTTCTGACCTCAACAGTAGCAGACTTTCTCATACTCAGAGGAAAACTGAACTATGGCAGACTCCAGTGCTTCTCCACTACCCGCGTAACTGTCGCCAGGAAGCCATGGAGCACTTCCCTTCCATCTTAATCCACCTTGGTTTTTTTCCTAATCTCATCTGCCATAAGCCTACTTGTACACTCTGGTATTTATCCAGTGCATGTCCTCTCGAGTCCTGCGCGGGGTTTGAGTTTAGGATAGTGACAATTACCTTTCTGCTAATGGAGAAGTGACTTTTATCCCCACTACCACAAGAAAGCAAAGAAGTGTCTGCACTGCCCAAAGGATATTTGGTGCTGCTAGATTCCACCCTAAGCAACCTGAAAAAGGTGCTTGCAGAAGCAGGCCAAGGGGAATCTGGGCAAAATATTCCTATTCAGGTGCTTAGGGGAGGATTCCTGAGTGCCTAAATGACAATCACTGCTGACTTCCAGTAGCAGCCTGACAAACCCAGGGAAACGCTGGGCTGATGAAAACGTTTACAGCAGGACAACCTGCTGATCTTGTACAAAGCACTGCAATTGCTTCTGGAGCAGTTCTGAACAAAGGCTGGCACCTCCTCTGCTGTTCCAGAGGCAGAATCCTTCTGCTGAATCTCACTAAGGCATTGCTCAGAGCCTAGTCACCCTAATGACAAGAAACTGGAGCTGAAATGTGAAGAACAGAGACTAATTAATAATGAAGATAATGAGATCACCAGAATGTATATACCAAACCGGCATCTTAATTATCTCATGAAAACTGGCAACTCCAATCATGCTTCAAGAGCCTTTCATCATGCTCTCTCTGATGAATGTTGGTGTCTATTTTGCACAGATACTTCTGGAAAAATATCTTTTGTGTGGGTTTTTCCCTTACAGTAATAGGCGGCCAAGTTACTACTGCATGTAACTGCTCTACTTCAAAATGAGATATTGCAGACTAGTAATTATGGCTGGTCTGATCTTCATCTCATCTACTCTCATCTTACTTTGGAGTGCCTCCTTTGAAGCAAATGTAGTGAGACTGGTGTGAATTACTGTAGTATTATTATGAATCCCTTTTGTTTTGACAGAACAAACCAAGAGTGATCCCTAATTAAGCAAGTTTCTGCAGAGCATGTAGTCCCTGTCCCAAAGATATTCCAATTGGAATAGGCAAAGGACGGCCTTTAAGGTAGGGAGAAGGGGACAGAGAATGCAGAATGAACTCTCACCGAAATACAGTTTATTCCCATGATTTGTTTGAGGCAGAGAAGGAAGGCTAAGATGGGACAAACACAGGAGAAGTGTTGAGATGCTGAGCTGAAGACTGTAGAAAGGTAAGAACCAGGCTACACTTATGGAGTTTTTCAGAGTTTTCTGCATTTTCTCCCTGCCCTCCTCATCCCTACATCCCTGGATGGAGTGAGGAGGTCAGCTCCAAACTACAGCTCCAGGGCAACATACTCTCGGTGGAGCAGGCTCAGCTTAACCTCTACTCCTATGTCCAAACCCCAAGACCCCACATGACCCCAGAGAGGCTTGTTTTAGCAAGTAGTGAAGCAGCTCTTTACAGTCTGCACTATGGGGTAGACCACGGAGGGCTGCATTCCCTGTGAGCCCCACTAACATTAATAAGCATACGCTGTGCTCAGGAAGGTGGCAGGCAGCCTGGCAGAGCAAACAGCTTGGGTCAAGCGAAGGACTCACCACAGAAGGGCTCTGCACACATGAGAGCACTGAAGGCAGGATGGGCTAAGGGCCCATTAGCATCAGTTCTGTGGACCTATCATTAAACCAGACCTAACTTTATGGCATGCAATTATAGCATAAAGCCATTTCAGGGAACTTACCCATTGCTGTCTCTAGAGATGAGCTACTTGCAAACACTTTGCCATCAGTAGGTTACATTTTAGTTGATTAATGAGGTCACATTTGGAGAGATTTTCTCTGTTCCACTCCAAAAGCCTGAAGGACAATAAACCAAGAACTGGGCATCCAGAGGCTGGATACTGGAACAGGATAGGCACTCCTTTCTGAAAAGCAGTTTATTTTCTGCTCATCAGTGCAACTGTATCATATCAGGGTCTGAAGGTGTCTTGTTATAGTAGCTGTGAAACCACGATTAAGGCATCTTTGACAAAAGCATTATACAAATGTGCCAGGCACAAAATCTGGTCTGTTTAGCCTTTGTCAAAATGACAAACAGTTTAAAATTAAAACAAAACAAGAGGTTATCTGAACAAATTCAAGTGAGAAATAGTCTCTGCATTAGAAATGGTCTGGAAGGACTGCACAGACTCAGGGCACACATGGCACACTCACTTCACAGGTGAGTCTACAGAAGAAGACAGCAAGGAAAGCATGAACATCCCTCAACCACCTCAGAGCTTAAACTAAGGTGCAGCCAAGCAGCTCCATGTTGCACCAAAAAGACAGAAATGCATTTACTCAACTGTCTCAGCTATGGCAAATTAACTCTGCTTCTCTGCGGCTGCAGTGACAGGAGGCTTCACTGACTGGTTTACCTGATCAAGTAACTGGCCAGGAGATATGGACTGAGCAGGGAGTTCTGGCAGCTGTGACAGTTGTACAGTTCTGCTGGATTCTGCTCTGCCTGCTCTGTACAAGATAGGCTCCTTCTGGCAGCTTCAGCTCTGAGCGTATTTTCCTGACATGGTTTTACATATTTAGCACCCACTCTGTATAACACAACTTATTAGCAGAGGAAAGGCAAAAGATAAAGAATCAGCTGCTCTGGACAAGAATAATTCATGCTCACCAGTGGCTAATATTCAGCACATGGTTAACAGCAAGGCTGCAGAACAGAAGCATCCTAGAGCAATGAAGTGTCTGCACTGAGCTCACAAGTACAACTGCACTTTGGCCCTACTGCTTTTTTGCATTAACATTTCCCTTTAATCACACGACCATATGCTGCTTGGCTCAGGACACAGGCTGGATGGTGCTCAGTTTATCAGCAACTATTCAATATCTGCTTTAGTCTCAATCAAAATGTGGCTTCATGTCTTATTTACGGGCACTACTAACAGCCTGCTCTGTAGACAGAACTATTTATTTCCCCCCCGAGCTCTTCTGTGGTGTTCATCACTCTGACATGTGAGTGCTCTGCAAAGATTAATTTATCTTCATAAAGCCTCTTCAAAATGAGAGGAGATGGTATTCCCATTTTACAGATCAGGAGCTGTTGCACAGACAGAATGAGGTCAAACATTTCCACTCATGATAGCACCTAATATGAAACATCTCAGATCTATTTTCTTAAGGTATCGTCAAATGTAACACCAAAACAAAAATCTTCTGCTTCGTGTAGGCTCTGTCTGGGTCCTTATGAAGTCAGGTATCACAAGAACAGGAGAGGAGTAGGAACTGTAAATGCTGGCCACCAGAAATAAGGAAGAAAGCCTTCCAGCTGTCACACCTAGGAATGCCGAGAATGAATACAGACACCCCCTGTGAACATAAAATACATTATGAGTCCTCAATGAAGCAGCAAAATAAACCTTGAGAACCTGCACACAGAGGACCTTTTCCCTGTGGTTTACAACATGGAGAGCACAGTTTAAGGTAGGAGGAACTGCAGGTTCTCTCCAGTTCTTTGGGTCTACCCCATTAAGCAGGGACAAAACCAGGAAGCTTTGTAGGGTAGGAGACCACCCTGGGAAGGAAGGCTTTTGTTTTATTAGTGTCTTAAAAGCATCTGTGGATCAAATGTGCCAGTATCACTTTACAGCATGAAAACACCGCCCAGGGGACTCTCAAGACTCATCTCTTCAAATGCTGATACCTCTTTGTCAGATTTAATAAAAGGCAGCTACAAAAACAAAGTGGGCCATGTGGTCTCAATGAAGCAGAGACCAAGGCAATCAATAATAGAAACAATCTGCACTTACTTGCTGGGAGAATTTGCTTTGAGCAGCAACATCTATATAACAAGGCATCACTCAAGACCTCCCTTTGATTTTTCTTGGGACAATGAGCCCACTGAGCCCAAAGCACATCTGTGCTTATGGAGATTTGCAAATCCAGGACAGTGTTTAGACTGATAACATGACCATGCACCAATATGATGGTGGATCAGAGCTTGCAGGATGTTTGATCCTCCCTCTTCTGTCCTAGAATTGGCACTTTTCTACCTCAAAATAAAACCTCCCCAATAAAAGCGTTGGTTTTTTTAATGTAACATAGACATTATTTTCTGCTACCATTTCACAATCCTTTTCACTGAAGGCCACAGCAGCATCCTCCTTGCTCTGCCTAACAAAAGCTTCTGTCTCCAGGTCTGGTTTTTAGCAGCTGAATGAGGGAAGTATACGGTTAGGCAAGACAACAAAACTTGGTGAAAGGAGTGACACAGAAGCTAAAGGAAAGCTTTTTCGTTTGGTATCCCGAAAGACACAAAACTGTGCAACAACAAAAGACTTTCAGTTGAGACTTCTGATACATCTCCGGTCGCCAGACTGTATATGATTTAGATTATTTAGATTACATTGCACAGTTTTATTTGTTTGAGACCATTAATATTCTGTCTTATCAATCCAGCACCTTCTCCATGTAGCACATCTCTAGTAAATGGGGATCCTTTAGCAGAACTGGTCATCTAGCTAAAAGCCACCAAGGCCATGAACTGGAGAACACATCCATCAGCAATTGGGTGGCCTTGACTCAGTTCCCTGGCACTGACAACAATGGCATCTCTATCAAGGCTAAATCAAGAATGGTTTGACAGAGGGACAAGAAAGTTATAAAGAGCAGGAACTGAACTGTTTGCTGTGTTTGACCATTTTCACAAGGTTCAGTTGGTGAGGTGCTCAGGGACTCTGCTGTCTTACAGTGATCTGACTATAGCTCCCAGCTTCCACTGTCACCCGTAGCTGCAAGGTGATAGCAGCACAACAGACCTAAACATCCCAGCCGCTCGCGGTCCCTAGGTCACCATGGATTCTAGAGAGACAAGAACTAGTCCATTTCTCAGGGCAGTGCAGGGACACTGGGGCTCTCAGCCACATTCCTTATCTTGTCCTTTTCAGCAGCGTCCTGTCTCTTTCCTTCACCAAATGAGGAACCAGATGTTTTCAGTTCCCTCTGTCTGAGAGACACAGCAATGTTTGTGAGCAGGGGAGCTAGCTTGTCAGGCTAGGCATGTTTCAGAAACTCATGTTAAAAAGCCATCTCAGTGCTAGCTGCAGCTGCTGCAGATTTGTACACACCTCATTCAGGATTCATGGAACACCCCCCCTCATCCCCCCCTTACTTTCTCTAAGTAATGTCTACAAAGCATTTCAGAGGCAAGGCTGGATATTACAGAGGAAGGTCCAATCTCAGTAAGAAACACATACTTTAATTTAAAAGTCACACATGGACAGTCTTATCAGCTGAGACATGAGTGCATCCTAGCCTCAATGACTCAGTATAGACATCAAAATGATACAACTTCCAGCCTCAGCCATCCCTAGCACATTCCTGTACCTCTGTGATTTGTGGTTCCTATTCACCCCCTGAGCCAGGTGCTTCCATCAGCTCTGCATCGCAGCAAGGAATACCCGCCAGTCGATTTTCTGTGGCACCAGAGAATGACAATTCTATACTTTTCATGACATTTCATTTTGGTGCATTTTAATCTTGTCCCTAAGAGACAAGAGCTGATAGCCAAGGCTGGGGGGGGGGAAGGAGAAGGAGGGGGTTGCAATTCACACATAAGGAGAGGATCAGTGGAAAGAGAGAGAGGAAAGACATTTTTACATGGTGAACGTGGTGCTTTGGAAAATTACTTTCTCCACCTCCATAAAAACAAAACCAGATAATAAAATAGTTATGATAGATGCAGAAAACTTTTCTACCAAGTCTTGAGACCACTCATGCCCAGTCATCAGATCCCTGTCTCAGTATTTGATCCTGGCATCAGCCATCAGCCTAGAGCCAAATTGAAGGCTCCTCTGGGACACAGGACTGTACTGTGATAAATGAGCTGTCTGAAGACCAGGAGCTAAGTCAACAGAGTTCAGCGAATGCCAAGAGAGGAAACAGCAAAGGGGATTTACTTAGATATGAAGCATCTATGAACAACCAGTTGTTCATAGGGACTAGTTAGCTTGTTTTGCTCTCCAGGTATTTTCATCCCAAAGGTAAATAAAAAGGCTTAGAAAACTTTGTCTTGATACTACATCAAACAGCTCTACAAGGGCTGTGGCAAACTAAGCACCAAAAGCAGAGAAAAGAAAACAACAAGGGATTTTTCTTGTACAGTCATTTCATATTCTACCCTTTGCTCTGGCCCAGCCAACTAGACACAGAGCCTCTCAGGACATAAAAAGCCCAAGATCCCAGACCACAAGACATAAAAACATTTCTGTGCACCGATTGCCTCCTCACAATAACCTCATTACCACTGCTGTCAATCACTAGGCCAAAGCAGGCACCAGCATGGGAATGACTGATAAGAGATGCTCACCCTCAAATGCATTTGCTGCCTGGAACAACATGAGTGATGGCAGCTTTAACAGGGTCCTCAAAGCCAGAGTGACAGTCTGTGTCCTGTCTGTTCACTGCACAAGATGGCTCATACTAAGAGATTCCCTTTGGCTCTGTGTCACGCTACCAGAGCTGCAGCATCCAGCCCCTTCAATTCCACACCGAACTATCACTTGTATGGAGATAATTGTTTAAAAACCAGACGCACACAGTGTCATTTAGATTTATGTCTCAAAACGATGACGTCCTGTGATCAGCCTGAAAAATCTAAGGGCCTTTGTCCTTATGGATTTCCCAGCATATAACTCTTGTATCCACTCACTGCCATCCTTCACAAGTGGCAAACCTGGGCATCATCAATCACTCACCTGGTGTGAGAACTCTTTGTGTTTCATGCAAGTCCTTGATGTACTGATAAAGGGTAGCTGTATTCCTAACCGTGCTGATCTAAGTTTGGATGGTTGCTTGTGACCAGTTCTGACCTCAGTACTCTTCAGCTACTCAAGACAATTACAGAACAGTGACGCTTCAGTGCTGGTTTATTGACTTGAACAAGTGTTTTTAACAAATTTCAGAAAAATTGACAGCATTTTAAAATGAACTAAGAAAAATACTTCCCAAGGCAGAGATGTAAAAAACCCTACCATATCCCCTGAACATTCAGTGCCTGAATCAGAAACGATAACAGATGGACTCGGAGGGCTTTTTTAATATTGGCTATTAATAAGTGCAAACGTTCACAATGACAAACGCAGGGTATTTTTAGTTTGTTCCAGGATATTAGCCTGCTCTGCATCAGCACTTTTTGTCAAACTTCCCGCTTCGACACAACCCCACAACTCTGAAGCTGCTGTTTGGCTGAATGCATAGGCACACAATCACAGGCTCCTTCCAGTCTCATGTTCCCATCTCCCAGTATGGTCTCTAGATGCTTGTACTGGTCTGACTGACCTGCAGGTATGTCTCCCCATTCACCTTGCTTTGTTCCATCCCCAACACCCAGGAATATAACTGGGACTGTTCAGTGACTGCAGCTTAGTTAACCTGGAATTAATCATGTGTCAATCAACTGAGAACCAGGCTTTGTTCTTGAAATGAATGGATTAACTCGTGATATAGTGAAGTGGGAAGACTTGGCTCTGCACTATAAACATCACAAATGCAAATATCTTTATTAAAGTCAAGCATTTATTTTTCAGAGAGCGAAAACCAGGCAGCAGTGTGGAGGGAAGATGTGTCTGTATGCAAGCCAGCCTCAGCAGCACAGAATAAGATGTGCACAGGGTCTCAGTCACCTTCTGTCTTTACTTCCAGCTCAATAGCTGGAGCACAACTACACCACCACCTCCAAAAGCCCAACATGGCAAAACAACCTTTGTCATGCTGCAAACCTTGTCTGTAAGCAAACATTTTGAATGTGATCCTTGTGTCCACTTCCTTAGGTTACACAGGCAGTCTGAACAGTTCCCCAAGAACACTGTGCTAAACATAAACTGTGATAACAGCCTGACAAATGCCGGGCTGACGTAAAATGGACCTATTGTTTGTGCTTAACTGGGAACAGGCAGGATTTTGGGTCTGTAGTTTGTGGTTTCTTCTGGGATCGTAATAGTTTCTACATCTCACAAGTTCACTCCAGCAGGAGCTCATTTTCACATGGAGAACCCTAGAAAGGACATGGGGAAACCTGCTGCAAAGACTTGACCTGAGTGCCCCAGAGGCAGCAATAACTGGCCCTTTGGAGCTGCTGTCTGGAGCTTCAGGGCAAATGCAGGAGAACAAGGGAGGATATCCCAGGGCAACACAGCTTGGATACTATCAGTGGAACTTCATAATACTCACATGAAAACAAAGAGGAGTGGCTAATGCCATTTCACTGCAGACAAATCTGACACAGACAGGCTGTGGCTTTTAAAGGTGTCCAGACAACGACTTCCCACCCTTTAATTGATTCTGTTCCATATTTGTGTGATAAAAGCTCACAGAAACACTTAAAGTCCTTGCTGAACAGCAAGGAGACTACCTAGGTGATCCCCAGTCCCAAACTACTTTCATGTGACTTTAAGCTGAGGCAAGAAACTCATGACAAAGCTAGAACTTGGATGCTCATTCCCCCACTCTGGCTATGCCACCCCAGGGCTCTGATGAGGGAGCTTGCTAGGATGGATGCTGCTCAGGACTAAAATTATCCTTATACAGGAAATATTTTCCACACATTTACCTTCACTTCTTCCCTCCTCACTGGGCAATGGGCAGCTCTGGGGAGAGTTTTGCACAGGACTAATTTTCTGCTGTGGCAGAGGGGATGAGTTTCCTTCTACATCTGTGGTTTTGCTCACTGGTGCTCAAATGACTAAGCGTGGGCAGCAATCTGGAGCGCTAGCAGCACTCTGGCTCCCCAGCATACAGCACAGCAGCTATTTGTGAGGGCGGCTGATGGGACTGATTGTCTTTCTTCCCAAGTAATTTTAGCATTTTATCATTAAATCACAGTTAACATCAAACCCAAAAGTCTCCCAAGGCCTAGATGAAGCAAAGCACAGAGCTCCTCAGATGAAACCAAGATTTCATCTGCTGCCTCTGGGAAAAGTTATGATTTTTTGACAAGCAAACATGCTAAAGCAAGCTGGCCACCAGATACAAGCAGCCCACAATAAACCAGTGAGCACCAGCACTTTTGCCCAAGCCTGGCCTAAAAGCTTCTGACACCAGTAGCAAACCTTCCTTTCATTAGAAAAACATTTTGCATTAGCTGTCAAAACTCATATTGAGTCCCATCTATGCTTCATGAACATCTCCATTGGTTTGAAGTGGTTTCCCTCTCAGGTGCCAATGCTGCTTTGCCTGGGGACAGCGCTGATCCTGTGAGCAATGGCTCCTCCAGGTAGATCCAGTATCTCCCCAAAGCTGGAAGACTAGCTTGGGAACTTCTGGTACCCTCATGTAAGTCTTGGGGGAAAGGAGCCCTTCACTGCAGAGATAAACCTGCCCCACTTCACCACCTTTACATGCCTGTCTTCCATGGCTTTTCACCTTTCCCATGTTTTAATTGCTTCTGGTTCACATTTGAGTGACCAAAGCTCAAGAGAAGTAAGTTCAAAGCCTTCCTCAAATCAATCACCAGTAACAGTAGATGGTCCCCTCTGTAGCAATCACACATCTTACAATTAGACAAAAAGAAAATTAAGAACCTAATTGCAGAGGCCATATAGGACCTCTGCTGGCAGTTATCCCTGATGTGAGGTGTCTGCTTTCTCTGTGCTTTGCTGATGGCTCAGCCTCAGGAAGGCAGAGGTGGTGTTGCATTGGCAGTAGATAGAACAGCAGCATCAGTGACTCCAATCCCATGTCCAGCATGACTGAAGACTGGTTTCAGCCACGTTAATGCAGACATTTAATGCTACTCTAGAGCCCCAAGATATTCAAGGCATTCACATCGATGTGGCACAGCTTCTCCAGGAGAGCATGCTCACACAGAAACACTACAGAGCTACTGGCAGAGGCACCTAGGAGCCAGAGGCTGTAGGTGGCGAGAGACAATGCTTCTGCAGGTGCTGCAGCTCAGGGCCCCTCTTGACACCTGGTTGCACAGCCTGTGCTGATGGGTATACCATCTCACCACCCAGACACACATTGCTGGGCTGGTCAGCATTGCTGTGGAGCTGGAGCTAAAGGGATTCCAGTCAGAGCTATCATCCTGTTTAACAATCTGAGCACTCTGTAAGCTGTGAGATCCATTTCCCCCTCACTCACTTCTGGAAAATGCAATTTAAGTGGAACAGCAACAATTGAGTTTCTCCACCTGAAACCCAAAGGCACACACAGGACCCAAGGGACTCTCCTTTGAGGCTGCAGACACTGGTGGCATCTGGGAACTCCTCTCATGACTGTGCAGGCTCCTCTTAAGACAGTTATTGGATTACAACTGCAGGCTCAGTGCTTTATGCTTTAGGCTCTGTCAGACCTGTTTAATCAGCTGGTAATGTGACACTTCCTTCTATAAAGACCTGAGCTCTGCTTCACTGGCAGTGTGCCCTTCCTCCAGGAGGTCAGCCTGGATCCTGGATTTCTGATGTGCGGCTGACAGCAGAGAAATGAAGCAAAAAGAAGACAAAAAAACTCAAGGCTGAGCAGCTCAAAACTCTTGACTTCTTTCAAGTTCACATTGGCCTTAAGCACAATCCCACTTGGATGCACTGGTATCCAGCTTGGGGAAGGAACTGGGAGCATCTCCTGGAAGCTCTATAGAAGAGCACATGAGCAGGTAATGCCAGCCTTGTTATTTCCAGCACACAAACTCTGCTGCCACTGACTGCTATGAAAAAGTAGCTTTAGTTGGGCATGAATGAAAGGCAATCAGTAAAACATTGCATGAAATGGATTTAATAAGGTTCAATGATTGAAATAGGAGAGATTTCCCTTAATGATTTGTTACAGGCCAGATTCAGCCACTGTGACCAGCTCTGCCGTCAGCCTAATTGAAATCTGTGCAGTGAGGGGGGGCAAGAGCCTTTGCTCTCAATTAAGTCTGAAGAAAAGTTGAAATCTCTTTAATCATTCTGAATTATCAGCCCTTCTTTCATCTGATTTTCAAAAGGTCTGGGTATTTATACAGAATTAAGAATCACAGAATGATATTCAGAAGTAACCATAATTCACAGCCGTAACTTGGGGCCACGCGTTACACCATACGCTTCAAATCTGGGATTACAGATCAGGAGACAAATCATTTCACTGAGAGGGAAGCAGGGAGGACTCTCCTACAAACATCCACTGCAAGGTCTGTATCCAGCCGCAGCCCCTCCTGTCACAGACTTCTGGCTGCAGACTGAATTGAATGTATCTGGCATTTCCTAGATTTTAGTCACAAAAAATCCAGTTCTCCCAGTCTTGCTTGGATGACCAGCACCTCCTTTGGAATTACTCCTTATGGCTTAACTGAACTTGGCTTTAGGAAAAAAATAACACCTCATGGTAGCTAAAGAGATCTTGTGTAAAATTGGGAGCCAACTAGTCTTTGGATTTGGGCTGTTTTGCATGATCTGAAGTCCATATAACTCAGCATACACTGCTGACTCCTCATACTTGGCTGGTCTCACCCTGAATGCAGCAATGTGTGTGTTGTTACCCCAACATACATCTCAGTGGCTTGTGCAAGCAAGAGGCAGTGCTCGGGCTCCAGGGAGCAGCAGCAGCTGAAGCAGAGTCTGTGTGAGAATCTTCTCCTCGTGGAAATATCCTTATTAATAAAACAGTAGGGAATACAGAAAAGCAGATTTCTTTCAGAGTAAAATGTTTCTCTGGGAGCTCCCTGAGGAGTCAGTCAGCTCGTTATGGAGCTAACATGCCTTTTACTGCTGCAGCCTCGTGAATAAGAAATGTTTCAGTGTTGGGAGCAGTGAAGAGAGGCACAGAGCAGGAAGCAGGAAAGCTGGGCAAGCAGAACAAGTGACCTTGAGTAACAACACTCACAACTGCTGGAAAACCTCCTGAAAGGTTCTGTGTTTAGAACAACCTGTGACCTAATTATGTGACACTGTTCCTGGAGAACAGAGGGAACAGAAAGGAGGATGCAGATGAAGGCAGGAGAGACAGAGAGGACCAGTCCAAGCTAGAGCTGGCCAAGATTGATGCTTAAGCCACAAGAGCAGGGTCTGTGAGAGATGACTGTGGTGCAGATGGAAGGAGACTTGCTCTGTGTTTGTGGATGGCCTACTGGTGAAGCACATTTTACACACTGAGATGAACAAGAGAAATGGCAGGAAGCATCACATTTTGTGGGGATCTGGAATGAATAAATAATATCCACACTGGTTTCTGTCACTAAAATATAACATTTTTCTCTAAGGGGAAAAATGGGTTAGGAAAACCTAAGTGGCCTTGTAGAAAACAAGTATTACAGTGCATTGGGCTAAGACCTGGTAATGATGTCATCTATTCTGCATCTTTCCCAGCATGGCTCCCCATCAGTCACAGCAGAAGCAGAAGTTCAGAGGTACTGGGCCCCTCTGAGGCAGAAAAAGCAAGTTTCACATGTACAGGCTGACACACAGCAGTTATCTATGGGAACAGCCAGGCAATTCCAAACCAAGCAATACTCTACTCTTGGGGTCGGCACAATAGGTTGCAAGGGAGCAATCAGGAATAGCCACAGAAATACTGCCACGGAGGCACAGACGCTCCAGAAATCCCAAACTAGCTAATCTATAATACACGATCCACAAGGAATTCCCCATACACCACCTGAACCACCCTGTGCCAGAGGGAGTAGGGGGACACATCTCCTCCTCCCCACAGCTGTTGTATTTGTTCTTAAGCAATGACAGGCCAGACTCAGCTAGGATGTACCATCCCAGTGCTGGCTTCAGTGAGCTCTGCAGATTTAAATGGCATGTTTCTGGTCCTGTGTCTTTCCAGTGATACTGAAAGTGGAGAAGAGTCAGGCCAGCCAAATCCTTGTCACTTTTCAGCCAGAGAGGTTACAGGCTGAGCGGCAGCTGGCTTCCCCCAGACACCCTATTGCAAGCAGCTCTGGGCAACAGCAGAGCTGAAGAGGTACAGCAGTCTCATCTGGCCACCATTCAAGTCTGACAGCTCTTACTTGAACTACATGTTCATTCAAACAAGGAATCAATGCTATGAGGATCTGGCCTGACCATCAGATGTGTGAAGCCTTTGAACTAAGTTTCTTTAACCTCACAGTCCTCCCCACAAAAAGCGTTTGTACCACTGCCCGATCAAAGAGCACTGATAAATCATGTCCTGACTTCTCTTCCTCCCACTGCAGCATCCACTGCTCCCAAAGGAGCAGATCTGAATTCTTCGCTCGCTGTACTCTTACTAATCTCCTTCATCCCCAACAAAAGGAGCTGCGGAGAAGTGCCGCGGGATCAGGATGGGTGGCACAGAGCAGTCCCTGCCCTGTGCTGAATGACAAGCAGCTACACTAAATCTCCAGACAGCTGCAGAAGTCACCAGGGTCTCCTCTGCATTGCTGTGAGCTGCCTTCCAGAAGAGCAAGCTTTAGGCAACTATCTGTGAATGAGCAGCAGCCTATCTGTGAAAGAGGGAGCCGAAACACTGCCCGGCCCTTCCCTAGAGGACCAGATCTAGTCCCTGCAGCGCAGTGCCTGCCAGTCCTTCAGCTCCACACTAACACATCCTTCATAAGCTTTTTCATACCATCTGTGCACATCTCTGCCCTGAAACATTTGAACCAGGAGTTCAGACTTACCTGCTGTTTGCATCAAAGGCAGAGGATCCCATGAGCACTGAACCAGTCATGCCCACCCACCCCACACCCAACCCACGCAGGCACAACACAAGCCAGAGAGAGAAGGCTGTGAGTGGGCTGCTTGCAACAGTGTATGGGGAGATCAGCTCTTCCCTCAAGGTCATGAAAGGCTGTGATGTAACCTAGTGGGGAATTCAGATGCCCGTATCCTAAACCAATTGTACAATCACAACAGTGCCCTCTCCTCTCGTCTGCAATGCCTCTCCAGGGTCTGTATTTGCACAATCCCTTGTTACTGCACTAAAAGCAAACACAAACACTTCTGAAGGTGGAAAAGCTCAGAGCTCACTGCATGTTCTCATTCTGTGTAAGAAAACAAATAGCTCAGAAAACACAGTCCAGCCCAGCTAAGCTCTCATCTTCCAATCACATTGCTCTAGCACAGTATCTGTCTGGGTGTGTAAGGAGTGGAATCAGTTTGCTGCCCTTTGTGCCACCAGGCTTCTCTGTTGCATCAGCAGTGCAGGAGATCTGCAGATCCCACAGAATGCATGGGGGGCTCTGGTGGGGGGCTGTCCCTGCTCCCCTCTCCCACAGCCAGCTTTGATGTAGGTGGCACTGCACACACAATGCAACTAGCTCACTCCTAAAAAGAGCGAGCTGACAAAGGGAGAAGGGTCAGGCTCTGCTTTTCCTGTCTGTGAGAGTTTCTAAGACTCATCTCCTTCAATCGCAGAGTATTCAGTTAATGGCTAGTTAGAGCAGTTTCACACTAATTGAAAGCAGACCTCAGTATATTTTATACTCACTATGGTTGTTAGCCTGATTTCCACCCCTGATCTACAGCATGCATAACAAAAGATGACTTCTGGGGGAAGAAAATTTATCATTCCTTAATTGAAAGTTGTACTTACTGAGAATGACTCTGGAAGTCTCTACAGGGAATTGCAGGGTCTCTAAGCCTGTCTTGGTAGCAACTAAGTCTTCCTTCTTGTCTTTGCACGAGTGGGATGTGAAGTCCGACCTGGGACATGCTCTGTATCTGTGCTGATGAGGGCTTTCAACTGTGTATGGTTGCCAAGACACCCGGGGCAGACTCCAAAGCCTCCAGATCTTGCCCTTGCTAAGGCATTCCTAATCAAATGCTCCTTCCAACAGGAGCTTCCAGCCTGGCCAAGGACTTCGCACAGAGCTGTGAACAGCACCGTTTACTTGGATTCAGATAAAGCCAAACTTCTATGCGGTGCTCTCACCAGTCTGAAATACTGCTTATTACCCAAATATTTTCTGTCTGGAGTCATAACAAGCTCTCTGTGTTGGTCTAACTTTTGAAACAAGTAGATTCTCTGTCTCGCCCTCCTGCTTTTTTTTTGCTGCTCAGAGTTGATCACAGACACCATGGCAGGACTGAAGTCTGCTCTGACGTTTGATGCTGAAGTCTGCAGTGGAATCAGTTACTTCTAAACAACTAGAAGACTCTGCTAGGCCAGAATTTTATGATCTGCAGTTGCAAGATTCTTGACATTTGGAAGCAGGGAATTCTCTAAATCAGCTGCTGCAGTAACCCAAAGGCTAAACCTTCGCATTAGGTGTCTCACAATGCCAGATGCCAGTACAAATTCACAGTCTGTCCCAAAGATCTCACAGTCCAAAATACAAGATGTCTGAAGCTGCAGAGAGCAAGAAATGCCCATATGAAAACAGAAATCTAAAATGTAGCAAAAGCCCAACTGCTTGTCTGAAAAAATACCGTATCTCTTCTCTATCCTCAAACCAGAACCAAAGGTGTCATTTTGGGTTGAATTTACTGTCCCTTTCATGATGGGTTCACTGTGTTAGCTACCACCACCATACCTTAGTGCTGGTAAGATGGAAAATGTTCACAGAGCTCATGGAAGCCTGTGCAAAACCAGAAGAGATGAGCAGTCCTTTAACAATCCAATTTCCCGCTGCTCCTATGTTACAGCAGGTCCCGAATGCACTCCCTCCAGCTGCCTCGTTCAACATTAATTTTTGTTCTCTCTGACATTGTGGAAGTCAGATCAAAGCATTAAAAATTATCAGGATGACAGATTTTTCATTTTTTTTCCTATGGATCACAAACAGTTCTGAAAATGACTACTTGTCTTGGATTAGGCAACATTATTCAATATATTTCAGGCTTTAATGGGAGAGAAAAAAAACATTTCCTGCTTTTTCATGCTAATCAGTCATAAATCAGATGAACTTCTTACCTTCAGATTTCTTCAACTGGAAATTAACGAACCTTAATTTTGTAATGAGGGTTGTTTTAAGTAGGAAGGATCAAACATTTAAAAGATTAGCATTTTCAGGGAGGATACACCTTAATCCTCTTCTTTCCTCCTACAATTACCATTATGTGTGTGTAAGCAACTTAAAATGAACTCCTTGTACAAGCCTACATGTAGTGTGGCCAAAGTAAACCAGTTAAATCTACCTTCCCAGTAAGGCCTCAGCTCCTAATTCCAGATAACAGTGTGGTAAAGAGAGTGGGAAGCAAAAGAAAGCAATAAGGTCGAGGAGGCACTGAGGGAAGATAACTCTGCTTTTCCATATGAGTTTTCACACTTCTTTATACTCCCAGAGATACATTTTGGATGTAACAGAACAAACTGCTCTTCTGCCTGTTCCTGGCACTGCATTTGCATTGAGCCCTGGGGTGTAGAGCCTCCAACCAGCTTAATCTTTCAGCCCAAAAGAGATTAAGCATGAATAGTTCTGCAACATAGATGATCATCTGTTAATAACACCAGTTACAGACACCCTGAGGAGTGGGGACATCTGAGACAGCTCATGTTTTGCACACACAAATGCTGAAGGGACATCACTTTCAAGCAGCCAAGGCTTTGCTTCTAGGTCAAATCACTGCATAGCTGAGCCTGAGGTAACACCCGATCCATACAATTCAGGAATACAGTCTGATGTGTGTAGGGCTTCTTCATTCAGTGGCTCTCCATGTGAAGCTTGCCTGGAGATATTCCAACATTAAGAAATTTTAACCCTTACTCGAAAGCCCCATTGTAGGGTGAGCCTGAGGATGGGTCTGCTCAGCTCCAGCAGCATCAGAGTGTCCGCACAGTCCAGACCAGGAGCAGTGATGGGCAGATCAGGGTCCTTCTCCCAAGAGCTAGGGGCTACAGGGCAGGGCATGAAGCCAGTTCTCTCACAGAGCTGGGAATACGCCTGGGGTGTGAACTGAGAGGGGAGGGCTCCTCACTCCACAGCAGAGACTGGCAAAGATCACAATTAAATAAACCAATCACAGTTTAAAACGTACCTCTGCCATTCACAATTTCCATTAAACTTTCAGAAGGTCTGAATGTGAGAAGATAAATTCACTCCTTATCTGTTCATACTTCAGGCTTTTGAAAAAGCAGCCCTGAGGTCTGGAATCAATTCCGCAGGCAGCAATCTTAAAGGCTTACATGGGAAAATTTGCCTAATAAACCACTACGATTTTATCAGAGCACCTCCTTCTGTTTCCTCTCTGGTGGGTAATGGAAGTTACACCCACTACTTGGTTTCGACATGTGTAACCCAGAAAAGCCTCCGCTCGCTGTAAAAATCGCCAAGTGATATGTTTCTTTGTTAGAAGATGTCTCCGGGCTCTCGTTGCATTCTTCAAAACACGCTGGGGAAAGCTAAGGGCATTGTTAACAGCTAGCAGAAAGGCACCAGCATTAGCCATTCTTCTTCTGAATGGGAACCAACCATTTCTGAAGAAATACAGTTCCTGTTAGATTCCTAGATTGCTTTACTGGATGGCTGCCCTGCCTTTCACCTGCCTCAGGCTGAAACCAGGATTTCTGAAAGAGAAAGTCTTATGCTCTTGAAAATAAAACAGAATCTGAAAATTTTCACAAAAAGAATTTTTTAAAAAACTGAGCTCAATCAGTTTCTTGAAATGTTTCTCAACTGTTTGGGCAATTAAACACGTTTGTTAAAAATCCAGTCAAAATGAATCTGAAATTCTCTACTCTGAAAGGTATCAAAATGTGATGCTCTGAAATTTAGTCAGAATTTCCTTTCTCCTGAGCCAAAACATTATCAAAATTAGTATTTCATGGGCATTTCAACTTCAACAGAGTTTGTTTTACTGTTGGACTTGGTGCTGTATCCAATGTCTCAGCTAGAAATGCCATCACAAGAAAGAAGTTGAAAAATACCCAGGGGAAAATGAGGCCAAGCTGGACTGCAGAGGTGAGAAACTGGTAGCAGCAGTGTCTGGAGGCCCAGAATTTCTCCTGCAGCTCTGTGATGAGTCAGTACCTACTGCTGGCAGGTCCTGCTCGTACTCCTCAGGACTTGATGCTCTGGGAAGCCAGTAGGGCCCCAATGTGCTAAGGGATGCATCTGCGATCAGCTACTCCCGCCTAGCAAGGGCTGCTCACCCTAATGCTGCTTTTGTAGCCCAGCATTGTATAGCAGAAAGGCTTCAATCTGCCTCCTCAATGCCTGTCAGAACACACTATAGCTGCACTATAGTTGAAGTTTCTCCTGGTGCTACAGCAAAACTGCAGCAGCTATTTATTAGACATCACATTTCCAGATCACACTTCTTCCAGGAGATACAAAGACATGTATAAACGGCAATTAAATAAACCACAAAAGGTTGTGTTAACTACCCGGGACTAAGAAGGCACCTTGATCCTGTTCTGCATATTCACAACATGACACTGAGGCCTCAGCTCACAAAGACTTTTCAATTAAGGATTAAACTCGTTGCATTGGAAATAGCTCTGGTAACCCACAGCAGCAGATTATAGCTGGCAAAGAGGGAAGAACCAATGGCAAGGGAAGACAGGAGGGGGAAAGTATTTGCACTGGGAGAAGGGGTGCAAAGGGAAAACAATGTTTTACCCCCTTGCCATGCTCCTGGGACCTGGGAACTGCTTGGCCACAGAGGAAGAGAGAAATTACATGGACTGGCTGTTATGACAAAGCCTGATTCCACTCACTGGAGATCTGGTTCTTGAATCATCAAAATCTGGAAAACAATGCTATCCTGGGAGAGATTTAACTGGAAACTGCACCGGCAAGAACGAGATTGAGCCCCAGCATAATTGGGTTAGGAGATGAAGACTCCCCAATAGCAAATGTTGGAGGTGGCAGTTTTTCTTAGGAAGACCTTTCAGGATTTTCTTGCAGAAATGTTTGCTAGCTCCTCTCCAGATGATTCACATTTAGCCTTAGAGACTATTTTTAGCTGCTTTTACTTCGGCACATGTTCTTGGAGAGTTCGTGCTATTTATGTGGTCTCCATTTCCATCCTTCTGGCTTCTCTAGGGAGAAGATCCATGAGAGCAGTTCCTGAGGCAGAGGTTTCACATTGTGCCTCCACACTGTAAAGGTTCTCCTGAGGTCAGCAGCAGCAGCCTTTATCACCATGAAGATAGATAACAGAAAGAAAACAAGCCAGGGAAACTCAAATACACTCCAGCTTCTCAGAATGTTTACAAGGCCATTTCGAGGCTGGTCAGGCAAAGGTCTGATGACCTGGACACATGAGGAGAGATGCAAAACCAAGGTGTAATCACGCAGCACTTACAAACAGAGGCAGCTGGGCCCACTCGGACACTAAGCAGCTTGAGAAAATTGCTGCAATTCATCTGGGGTAAATCTGACACCAAGACATGAAGTTGCCTCTTTGCTAGGATCACAGGGCTTTAACAACAGGTAAGATACTAACTTACTGGTGTGTCCATGGCAAACATCGTGGTAGGTGTTATGTATTTTATTTGAGCTGGACTCTGATCTCTAATGTTTTCAGGACTAGTCTGACATGGACAACCCCAAAACAGGCAACCTAAATAAATCTTCCATCCCAAGAGGCGGCTCTGCAAGTAGGACAATACCTTATATCAGCCTGTATTGATTTCCTTCACATATGGGAATAGTGTTGATGTATTAAATAATTTTTCCACTGGTAAAGTCAATGAGTGAAGGACTCTCTTGCTCTAACTACACCCATTCAAAAGCCCATGTTTATGAAACATAAGAGTTTAATATTGTTGAGGTTACTGCCTCTTTCCCAAAAATGGCTAAAATTTTTGAATGAATCTGAATTTTTTTGATGGATGGAAGTGGGACTCCCACCTGCGTTTACACACACACACTCAAGACACACCACAGACAATGGGAAACCTACCGAAGACAGAAGTGAATCAGCTGGATGCAGAGGTGAAAACATTCTCAAGGTGCATTCTCAAGTAAGCTTTGACTGTAGGTTGTAATTTTTATCTTTGCAGTATTCCCTGACTTACAAATAGATGTCTACCACAGAGACATTCAGCAAGCTCTAATATATAACCTCACCTTTCAAGAGCATCTTGTATATTGATCCCAGAAGTATGGCTCAAGCTTGTTAGCTTATAATCTGCTCGGTTAGACAGAGCTCACAGGGATCCAACATATGGATGTACTCTGAGCACACCAACAGCTGCAGCAGAGCAGCTAAGTCCATTACACTGAGAGACACAGCCAGTCATACTCTTTTCTTGTTGCCAATATGGCAATAATGAGGGCTCTGTGTGGTTCAGTAGCCTAAAAGAACTGTTGTCCCAAATTAATCCTGAGAGTAACGCAAGGAAGACAGAGGAGTTACACCAGGAGTCACAGCCCACCATGTTCCTCTTTTTGGAACCCTCATTTGAAAATATTAGTTATTTGCAGGCTGAAGTCTGGGCTACTAAGTGGTAATTAGAGAGCTACATGGGAAATAATTACCTGATTATGAGATGATTAATTAGTATGCTTTCAAAATATGATTATCCTGGTGTCTAGGGAATATACTGCATTTCTTCTTTGCTCCTTACAACATGATGATAAGGCGTTTCTGCCCTAAATCCCCACAGAAATGAACAGCAAAGAGCACAAACAGTAGCACTCTGTACCCAGGGATTTAACGAAGCTAGAAATAGGCAGGACAGACTGACATAGACCAATCCTGTCACAGCAGATCAAAAATAGACAAGGAAACAGCTTCACGAAGAGCAGGAACCAAGTAAGATCCTACCTGCACCATGCCTAAACACAGTGAATGAACCACTCCTGATACCTGTGACCCTACAGTGGGAGAGAAGCAATTCCTAGCCACTTCATATGGCAGTGTAGGCACCACACTGCATGACAAGCAGTTCCACAGCAAGCCTTACAAATTTGTGTAGATGCCTGCAGGGACTGGAGTGAAACAGTATGTACAGCTCTGGCCCCTGAGACCCCAGGGAAATCTAGGAAGGCTGATATGACAGGGAGAGGCCAGATTTACACAGCAGCTCCTTGTAGCAGAATACAGCCTGATCTACTTAGTTAGGATCTGGCTGTTTGTACAAGGGTGCAGCAAAGTTCTAATGGCACCCATGATTGTTTTATACAATAGATTTGACTCCTACTCATCTTGCTGGGCTAGTAACTTCATAAACTAGTGTAGGTAAGCAAGAAAAGCATATACCTTCAGTATCATCACAATCAGAGCATTAATCCTTTCCTCAGCTGAGACAACAGAGCCCTGCCTTGCACCCTGCCTTTCATTTCTATAGACAGAAGAACAAGGAAAAGCATTCTGGACAGTAACTAGCCTGTGAAATTTAGTATCCAGTTCCACCTACACACACAGGAGTGCTGCTGATCGTTATATATGCTCAGATATAAAAGCTGAGGGACCAGACAGGGCACTAGCTGAGAGACAGTTGTAAGTTCTCACTTGTTGATGGACATTTTCCATGACCTCAGTGGTATGTAGTCACCCAGCTCCTCTGGCAACCTGTTTGACTCTGCCACCTACCTGGGCTTCTCACTGAACAGCTCAATTTATCTGCTTCCAACTTGGGATGAATAATAATTTTGTAGCTCCCACAGAAGCTGTTACATGAATTCATTAGAGCCTACAAAGCATTTTTATAGATAATAATGGAATAAATACTTCAGACAGTTTTTATGCTAATTCCTTCATCTACATATCTGTAGCCGCCACCTCCAGGAATTTAACAGATACTTGGTAAGCAGAAGCAATCTCTCAGAAGTAACACACCTCTGTACCATGTTTGAAGATCATTTCCACATCTCCTCACCTTTGCAGGGCCACACTATGCTTGTCCCTCTGGGATAACTGAGAGCAGCCTACTGTGAGATGACAGGGCAACAGAAAGGGCTTCTTCAAACACATTGCAGGTACAACTAAACCTAGAAGCAATGTAGGCCCCCTGCTGAATGAGGTGGGTGCCCTGGGTGATCATGAGCGACAACCTCAGTGCATAGGGCTTGTGATCTAGGCTGCTTTGCATGGCTTTTGCATCAGCCTGAAAAGAAAGCAACCAGGGTGGCAACCCCTTAAAAAAATCCCCTAATGGCAAAGGCTCCTCCAGCTCCTTGGAAGAGAGATGAGCCAGCAGTCTTTTTACCAGCTGGTCCATTGCTCCAACTAGTGTTTTCCTTCTCCTGTACATAAACACCATCAGCACTTCTCACACTCACTCTTGCCAAATCCTTAACTAAATAAACCAAAGTTCCCAGGTGACTATCCCCTTTGGATGCAACAGGAATCACGTCCCTGTGCACACTGATGACACAGGTCCTGGCCATCTTGACCTCCCTGAGAACGCGCAGCATTGCGGCTCCTGCAGTGACCACACTGCATTGAACTTTGCCTGTGCGTCACCTCAGAGCTAGACAGTTCCCAATTAACAACTTGTGTGAATCCAACTGGCTCTAGACAGTATTTTCAAATGTGACCACTGTGAAAGGAAAAAAAAATAGGTCAAGAGGATTATGCAGGGTGACTAATGATTGCTGCATGCTGGGCTGAGATGTGAAGTCTGGCTGTGTTTTCAAAGGTGCAGAATAATATGTCCTTGTCTGACCTGTGATGCTGTTGACACTTTTTCTGAGTTGATGCCTCCTCACAAATCCCCATTAGGCTGGAAGCTTGACCGCCCCTCATGAATGATGCCAGTGGAGTGGAAGTGTCATCAAACTTTGCAGAATTCACATTTAAGTTTCACTTATTTCTTAGCAGCCAGACAGCAGAGGCAGTTAATTCTCAGGTCCTTTTTGGAGTTGTTTGCTGAAGGACATGGCTGCTCTTCTCAGGCTGTGGGGCACAACATGGTGGTTCACTGATATCTCTGGAGCTGGTCAATAGGTAAGAGGTGGGGGCTGTTCTGCTCAGCACAGCCAGCACATACAGCCAGGAGAACGTGCTCTGACAGCCACCTTGTTGTCCAAACAGCCAGAACTAATATCTTTATCCTTATTTAAGTGATAGACAGGACAATACGGCATGATGGAGTACATGGTTCAACTGCTCTGCCCTAAACCCACTGGAGGTTTGCAGCTATAGGAAAATGAATTCAGCTGTTTTTTCTCTTGGCCCTGTGTTTAGCATTAGAGTCCTTCCAAGGAGACTTTTCATTAACAGGGAAGTTAGAATTCATTTTTCTTCTCAGATAGCTATCCAATAATCAGGTATTTGTATCAATATCTCCATCACAGTCACAGAAACATTGTCTCTTTTTAGCTACAGAAAATGGAAGAGAAGATTGCTCAGCTATAGCTGAGCTGAACCTGCAGCTCCCCAGAGGAACTCCGGGGCAACAAGCGATGCAGCAGCCTCAGGGAGTCACAGAAAACAGCCTTTTGTTTCTATTACAGACCCTTCGTGGATAAGAGCATAAATATAACCACAAACACAGACATACCAGGAAAAACATAACCCCTGGTTCAGCTTAGCAGTGAGGAAGATCGGGAAGATATTTCACTCAGACAGCAGAGGCCAGCCCTTGCATATGGGCTGTTGGCAGTGTGGCAAAAGCTGGGTGTGATCACGCTAGACTGGATGATGCTGGGCCCCAGACAGAGCAGGGAACAGCGGGTGCAGATCTGCTGTAGGAGGCAGATATCTTCTTGAATTCACATAATGGTATTCCTGCAGGGAAAACTCCCAGCTTTAGGTGAAATGTACAGTTGTCCAAAAAAGGTCACGAGTGTGGGCAAAGTTGTGACAATATCCACACTATCAAGACCTTTCTGAGGTGCCATCACATTATTTGCTACTGCTTTTTGGTGATGTTCACACTGATACAAGGAATGGGGGAGTGCAGCACAAAGTACATCCCCTAGTTACCGCTCAAGTCAGTTTTAGTTCCTAAGCAATTCTACACTGGCAATGCTATAGCAAGAGCAGTCCTCTGTGACTGAAGAAGTGCAGCCCAGGCAAGGCCTTTCCATAGAGCATCACTTTGTGAACTCTGGGCTCCCTACCTCACTCTCTGAGGTACTGCACAGAATTTAACAGAGGATCAATTCCTGCCCCCATTGGGGCTCTGCAATCACAGGCTGAGAAGAATAATTCTGCACAAGCTGCTTGATTTAGATCAACCCACAAGTGACAGGAATACTTTCCTTTCTTTTTAAAGAAAAGCCTGCTGGAGCCAACATGCCGATTGTTCCATAAATCAATTCCTTTCCCAAGTGTAAAATCTTCAGTTGCTCATCCCTAGTCTTTTATCCTAATTAAATAGTGATGTGAAGTAATCAGCAGTATTGTCAGTGGCCCTGGTGCTGCACATATGGTTCTGAATATATAATACTGGAAGGAAAGGAAGCCAGTGAAGAAGATTCTCTCTCAGCAGCTGCATTAAGACCAGCAGTGTGGGCTGGAAACATCCATGCAAAACTATGACACTCTATGACTGCACAGGGAGCCCTGCTCAGGACTGCAGTGCCCAAGACCTGTAAAGAGCAGATCATGGAAGGGGCCCTCCCTGTGCTAAACGTGACGCAGCTTTCTTTACCATTTCAGCAAGGAGTAAACTACTTCCAGTTATCTTTCACATTCTGTATCCATGATCTGGTCAAAATAAACTCCTGAACTACTCTTAAACACCAATCTCTGCCCTTGACACTCACCTCTGCCTTCTAATTAATCATGTTCAGTGTGGAAGTGTTTAGATGCCATGAAAAAAGCGGTCCTGTGAAGCAAGGAGTTGGCAGCAGGGGTGAAGGTTTGGGACCCCGCGTCATCTAAGCAGCAGTTACAGATGGTGAATTACCTCAGGAAACAGACGCGTGTGGTCCATGTGGTTCTTGTTACCCACTGGCTCTTGTGGAAGCGGCAAGAGTGTGAATAAGCTGGCTGCCCATGGCTTTGACAGGCATGTACTCTGCTGAGTGTGACATTTTGGCCAGGCTCAAAGAGTTGTGGTCAATGAAGCTAAATCTAGTTGGAGGCCAGTGACAAGTGGTGTCCCCCAGGGCTCAGTGCTAGGGCCATGCCTGTTCAACATCTTTATCAATGATCTTGATGAGGGCATTGAGTGCACCCTCATTAAGTTTGCAGATGCCAGGAGTGTCGATGTGCTGGAGGGTAGTAAGGTTATTCAGAAGGACCTTGACAAACTGTATCAATGGGCTGAGTATAATTGTATGGGTTTCAATAGTGCCAAGTGTCGGGTCCTGCATTTTGGTCACAACAATCCCCTGCAATGCTACAGGCTTGAGGCAGTGTGGCCGGTAAGCAGTCTGGCAGAAAAGGACTTTTAATTGATAAGTGGCTGAATATGAGCCAGCAGGGTGCCCAGGTGGCCAAGAAGGCAAATGGCATCCTGGCCTGGGTTAGAAACTATGTGTGCAGCAGAAGTAGGGATGTGACTGTCCCCTGTACTCATCACTGGTGAGGCCGCACCTTGAGTACTGTGTCCAGGGCACCCCAGCACAAGGGAGACTTCGAGGTGCTGGAGCGAGTGCAGAGGAGGGCAATGAAGCTGATGTAGGGCCTGGAGAATAAACCTTATGAGGAGACATTGAGAGAGTTGAGGCTTTTTAGTTTGAGGAAGAGGAAGCTTATGGGAGACCTCATTGCTGTCTACAACTATCTGAAAGGACATTGTAGAGATGTTGGTGTTGGTCTCTTCTCACAGGTAATTAGCAACAGAACCAGAGGGAAGGGCTTCAAGCTTCAACAAGGTAGATTTAGATTAGACATCAGGAAGAAATTCTTCATGGAGAGATCGGTCAGGCATTGGAATGGGCTGCCCAGGGTGGTGGTTGAGTCATCATCCCTGGATGAGTTTAAAAGATGCTTAGATGGAGTTTTGGGGCATCTGGTTTAGGGGTGAACTTGTAGAGTAGGGTTGATGGTTGGACTCGATGATCTCAAGAGTCTTTTCCAACCTGAATGATTCTGTGAAGGCAGCCTCAGCCTACAGGGGAGCAGGAGCTGGAGAAAGGACATGGTGCCTCTCTAAGCAGACCTGCACAAACTAGTCAGAGAGATGAGCTAAGACCAGACATGGGAGGGTGTCCTAACACCATCTGAGCTCCTGGGAGCTGGTGTGAGAGAGTTCTTCCTCTCCCAGGTATCAGTTCCCTCACGAAAGAAAGAAGACATGGCATGTAAAGAAAAGGCTGTACAGAATGCACGGATCCAAGTCAAACTAAATATTAACATTTGGTGCAATAAATACTGATATACTTCTAATAGAGCTGGTCTCTTCCCTTTCACTTCTCTTTCACAAAGAAGTGGTCTTGTTCTCCCAGGGGTGAGGCAAGGAAGAACCCCACGTGACCAGCACTGTACCGATATGACCACAACAAACTGCCTCATCCTGTAAAGGTTTTTGATTTAATGAGACTACACATAAGCCAGAGGAAAAGCACATCTCTCAGCAGAACAGCAAGTACTGTCCTAGCTCCAAGTTAGAAAACATCTGACAGTTTGGGTTCATGGGGAAAAATGAGTAATCTTCAATCACTGCAGAGCAACTGCTCCAGGACTTGCCCCAGCCTTAGGATTTGGCTCATGAAGCACATGGGTCTGTGCTATTCACGACATTTTACTGCTAAACCTTCTCTTTGAAACAGCAGGGTTTCAGTAACTCCTGGCAGAGCATCTTCTACAGTATCCAAGTACAAACTCTTTCCCCTTTGATTCAAGTACTATGACGTGACACCGGATGTCCCCCCATAGCAAAGTTTTGTCATGGGGCAGTAATCTGAGAAGTCTAGCTCAGAGTTTCTTCCCAGGCAAAGAACTGCACTAGGAAACAGGTGAGAACTCTGAATTTACTGCACAAAACCACCTTCTGTAATTCCTCTGTAGTATGTCATCATTGGCTTGGCGATGAGGAAACACAAACATTTTCAGTGCAGTTTCAAAATACAATGGAAATACAAAGCCAGAAATTTCCTGTTTCACTTAACTGACAGCTTCCCAAAGGAGAAACAGGCAGCAGCTCTCACAGCTACATAACCCTGCAAAACGTGAATCATAAAGACGTGGTGTTGATCCCGGTACTGAAGAGTTCAGAGGCAAACAAATATTGATGAAAAGCAATTTTTTATCTGTCTCCTAACATACTGTGCATTACTGATTTCCATAAAATACAGATCTCAGAGAGCAGATCTTTCATACTTTTGGGGTGATTTTCATCATTGAAGAATCTGAACAACAATTCTTAGGGTTCCTCAACACCTCTCCCTGCTCAGGGCAGGTTCCCATCTCCCATGCACTACAGTTTTCCATGAGCATGCCTTTCATGAGCATGCACTGGAACCATATGGTCCATCTCCTGACGAAAGGCACATGCCCCAGTTACCCAAACAAATCTTCCTTAATGACATTAGCCTTCTAGAACACTGTAATTGAAAAACACATTGGAGTAAACAGTAATAATTTTGTCAACATAGACACGTGAGTAATAAACGCAAAACAGTTACTGATATAGGAAACTTCTTGGGGAGAATACATAAAATACTTGAGGTTCTTCTTCTTGCTCTGTGACCAAAGCAAGTCAAACCTGTCTTCCTGCTGCTAAAAGAAGGTGGTAGCATGTTCAGTACGTCTAAGTTAAGACATTTCCCTCATTTTAAACCAAGTCAGGCTCTGTACACAGTTATGAATAAATTTCTACCACGGGCAGAAAGTTTACTTAAGTATTGCACTATTCTACCAAAACGGCTGGCCAAATCTCTACAATATATTTACATTATATTTATACATTTGGGATGTATCTAGCAACAAGTGCTGAATCTGTGAACTTTCTCTCCTCCCTTCATTCTCCTGCTTTGGCTTTACCTGGTGCTGTACACACACACACACTGAGAAAGCCCTTGTCCCAAACGATATGATGAGAAACCAGAGACTTGCTGTAGGAAGGCAGCAAGTGAAGAGGACTCACACTAAGGGTTCTCCTTGCAGGCTCTTGGGCTCCATAGCTAAGAACAAACCAGTCTCTTGAAATTGTTTATCACAGTCCTATTTACCCAGGCTGGCAAAAGCTCCAAGGGCTCATCCTTTCTAATAGGCCTGTTTTACCTTACTGTGTCTGCTCTATGCTTTCCTTTTCCAAACATGCCCTGGTCATAGTGTCTGAGTTCACAGTCAACTCATGAGACAACTGACCGGTATTTGCGTCAGTTCTGTACCAACACTGTCACAGCCACTTTGTTATTCAAAATTAACCTTCCTTAAGCTTATCATAATGCCCAGTACCAAAACAAGCCCGGGATTCAGTGTACACATCCACTTAAACACACTACTCTATCTCATGGCCTATCCCCCAACTGATATTAGAGTCGACTAGGTAATTACAGTCACAGCCTGGGTAAAGAGGTGAGCCAAGGAGCACAACTTCTAATTAACAAGGTATCTCAAGGGGCCAGTTAATCTTGCCTAGATTTCTGTAAACTTACACAACATAATTTACAGTTCCTTTCCTATTTCTCATGTTTAGACTGTAGCTCTTGGAGCAAGGACTGTTCCACTCTTCTCTGAAGCACCACTCAGTCAGCAGGTACCTGAGGGCACTGCCCCAGCACTGTACACACAGCTCTGAGGCTGCTCTGGGCTCTGAAAGGACCATGTTGAATGGACATAAATGATATCTCTGTTCCACTGTGCTCAGGATTAACTTTGGCAGCCTCTTCTTGGCATCCAGTTGCTCAACAGAAGCTACATTTCTCTGCATCCTCATTCTAGACAGGACCTCTGTGTCCCTGATTGAAAGAAGGTCAAATAGCCCATATCTCTCTTAATTTTTAATCGCAATTTCATGCTGTTATTTCAGCTGCTGGAAGCAGCGTAGCATAAATCCCTCAGGAGTAATTCCTAGATACTCTCTCGTAGGCTGCCCTACTTTTTCTTCCTGCTCGCTTACAGATTGCTTACTACTGCCCAGATGTGTGACAGTACTGGAACTGCCAGCCTCCACCCAGACAAATACATCCTACACGCCAGCATTTAAAAAAAAAAAAAAAAATAAAAAAATCACATTTTGATTCTTCTCCAGCTTCTAAAAATAGACAAGATAATCACGATCTAATTTTTAGCTGTCTAAGCCCAGCGGAATATGATGGTTTAATTTTAAACAGTTCTGTTACCTCTGATGGAGGACAATGCCACAGTCCTTGATGTGCAGCACCTCACTAATTGTCTCTCTACATCTCTTTCAGCTGCCTAGAAATGTGAGGAGAAGTGGGAAAGGGGTCCTGGTGCTCTAATAACTAGGGAAAGCAGTAGGCAATTTCATAAACCGCATGTTATGGCTTTGGAGGCAATTCTTGATGCTGCTGGAATCATGTACTTGAACCTTAAAATGCTGCAGGCAGGACAGCAGCAGCTGTGTGACAGAATCCATTGCTGTAAGGTTTCACCTGTGGAGAAGGATTGGGTTTGTGCACGTGGGAAAGTTCCCAACAGCATGTGCAGCTCTTTTGTTTTGAAAAATGAGAGAAGCTGATTACAACAACAAAAAAAATGCTCTGCTCTCAGCTGGGTCAGAGAGGCTAGAAGGCAGAAAAGAAGCAGTCAAATCCTTTTTGTTTGCTTGTGCAGTGAGGGATTTTGCTGGTTTTGTTTAGCTAGAACATCTCTTAGTGGTTGACTTTGTCTCTACAGTTTCATAATAACCTGGAATCTTGCATTATCAACCAGCTTTTACAGGTCTACAAAGAACTTTATTCTGATGAAAAAACCCAAATAGACCAACAAACCACAAACCTACTCAAACCAATGCTATTTACTAAAAATAATTAATAATAAATCCTCTGTTTCAATTTCACAGCCTTCCAAGTGAAAACATTCCAAGACGAACATTCTATGTCCCACAATCTTCCATAAGTACAGCACAGATTTCCCCAAGCAGCAGAGAGAAAAGGAAATAAATAAAACCAAGGAAAGAGCGAGCCAGTTTCAGGTTGTATTTCTTTCACAGGCGTACAGAACACAGTGAGTGCTGTCATAATATTTCTGCTCCTTGTGTTTTAAGGATGCTGTGTTTGAGACACACCACAAATTAAAGTGGACAGATTTCCAGTACAACAAACAAAAGGCAAAAAGGGCTAAACCACAAAGCCATTCTACCTGCAGGATTACATCAACAGGGATGCGACTCCCTTGGTAGAAGAGACAGACTTGTAGCTTTCAGTCCTTTTACAGCCTGTACCCAAGACTGAGCCACAGTCTAAATCAGTTTATCCATGGAGAGAGAAGGATGGGAAGAATATTTTGCCATGGCAACATGACAATTCCTGAAAAATCACCCCAAAACTGTGCTCAGTCAGAACATCAACAGATTCAAAGCTTAAAAGTAATGCCTCAGAAAGGAAAAAAATAAGGATGAGAAAGAAAATGTCTATTAACCAGAGGTTCTGTCAAAAAAGGGTGACAGCTGTTCAAATGGCAAAGCTTTCTGAATGCTACACAAAACAGAACAGAAATAACCACTCAGAGAAGTCATAGATAACAATGAATGCATGAGGTGACTTTCCTGTACATGCCTGGAGAGACCCTACAGTTAAAACTTCATCTCTTTCTGTGTTGGGCAGAGACACTTCCCCCTGTTTCAAACCACCCAGACAAATACAGCCTTAAGAAATGCTGAGCCCATTCTGACTTAAAATCCCTGTGGGAAGTAAATGAATTTTAGTCCCTCACTGATTTCAGCTTCTGTCACAGCAGGCCAGTTGTTCACCTGCAAGAGCAGCTGCTTACAATGGCGACCAGCTACTCCACATATATTCAGCCCAGCTTCCTCCCCCCAAAAGAAGGTACTATGTAAATAAACATTGGAGCACTGAGATACCCCATTCCAAGGGTTATGGAAACTGAAGCAACATCTCTGTCAGGTCACCCCACAGCCCTGGGCAGGCTCCTGCTGGCCTCAGACAGTGGGATTCCATTATGGGGTGTTGTGGCATGAACTGAGTGGGAAAACATTTCTCCTAGCCTGAAGTTTCTTAGATTTCAAAGTTATTTCTTGTCCTAGCTAAGGATGAGACGGTCAAAACCTTGGTTTTTTTTAAATCAAAAGAAAATCCAAAACACATTTTGAGAAAGAGAAAAAAATACTTTTAAAATCAGCCAGGGCTTTTCACTTCTCTTGTATGATTTTGTGTGTGTTTAGGTCAGGAGAAAAGTAATTTCCCATGAAAAAAAGTCAGTGTGTGATGTTTCACCAAATCAAAAACTGAAACTCGTTTTGAAAAGGAAAATTTTTCCCGATCTCTTTTGCAGCTGGATAAGTCAGCAGTTATTTTGTTGGAAGATGCTACATTGCTCCCAGTGCAGAACTGCTCATTCTCTGTACAGCAGTTCTTCAGAGCAGCGTTTCGTAATCAGCTCGAGCAGCCAACCGAGGCGGGTTATTTTTATGCAGGTGTTTTGTACCAAGGACACTGATTATTGCATGTATTCACATAGATAAAAAATATTTTCAGAATATTGCCAGGTTAAAGCAGGCAATTTCCATGTAAATTAGTCCCAGACAAGTGCATGTTGTGCTCCTCATTGCTCTTGGTAATTGTTCACCGGGGCGGGGGGTTTCTCAGCAGCAGTAGTTAATGTTATTTCTGATGACCGGAAGAAAATAGGAAAAAAATGAATTGCTGAGAGTATTGCCCTGAGAGGTTACAATAAACTTCCCAGTGATGCAGACAGTGTCTTGCCTGTGTATAATCCTGCACAGTTCTACCTAGGAATGTGGAGTTTTTCCCTTTAACTGCATGGCTGTGCTTTAACAGTATTTCCTTCTCTCCCCACTTTGAAAACAAAGCCAGACTATCCCTTGCCAGGGTCTAAGAAGTCTTTGTATTGATTACAGCAGGAGCTGGAGACAGTCCTTAGGCTGGGCCTCCCAAAAGGCCACCCCTGGAGATGCTGAACACACTTATTTTCCAGAGGACACTGCAGAAGGGGAAGGAGAATCTGGCAGATTTAGGAGCACCAAATACAAAACAGATTTTTAGACCAGGGAAACTAGGGACCCTTTTACTTCCCTTAGTGTACCCAAGAGAGGCTGTGGGTGGAACATTCTCCATTTGAATACTGGGGGAGATGCATGTCCCAGGTTTTGACTATTGCAGGAATGAAGATGCAGTCTTCCAGCTAGGGAGACTTTCCTGAGAATAATCACAGCGTGGGTCCCACAGCAGCAGCAGGACAGAAGAGCCCACCAGCAGCTTGGTAATAAAGTGGCTTGCAAACACACAGTGCTGATGGCTGTGTAGCATCAACATCCCAGGAGTCTTAGGCACAGGGAGGAAAGTCTTCACATGCGAAGCAGATACCAAGCATCTACAGGGCTGAAAACAAGAACGACTAACAGAGTGGGTGGTGGAGAAAACTGGAGGCTGATAAGCAGTAGAAAAAAAAGCTTAAATTCACTGTGTTTAGAATTGCTTCTCCTTACTGCACAGGGTGTTCCTTTTCACTTCACTGTTGGTATTTCCAACCTAATAACTTCTTAGCTGCTTTGCCTCTACTAAGACAGGAGTGTCTTTGCTAATGCTGCCACCAAAGGCAGGAAGAAAGATGTATTTCACATAAACAGGTGTTGCCTCACTTCTAAAGGGCAGGAAAAATACTACCAGGAAAACCCTCCTGACAAACGAAGGGAATAATTTTGCCCCAGAACATGAGTGATTCAATAACCAAGGTGGAGTCATTGCTTCAAATCAGCATATATGAGTGAAACACACAAAGGATTGTGGTTACAGACTCTCCACAGTTTCCTCACTAGATCTGGCTTCCTCCCCTCAAACTTTGCTTCAACTTCCAGAGGGAAGAGTAGCTCAGCACAGCATGGAAGTGCAGACCTAGGGTTAATTATAAGAAGACATTTTGTGAGGAGTTTGGTGCTGCCAAGTCTCACTGAAGATGGAAATATGTCAACAGTCAGGCTCTGAAGGATGTGTGGTACTATGTGGTGTCAGTTTAGGGCTATCGTCTTTGTGGTAGACATCAGCTCAAACTGGGAAGAACAGGAGAGACCGGGCAGATGTTTCTTGGTCTCAGGTAAGATCTGATCATCTTTGCTTGCTTCTCTTCACTGAAGTGACCCACATGAATTTGTTCACCAGCAAACTAGCATTGCTGAAACTGCTGGAGTGCCTGTTGAAAAGGATGTCCTCAGTGGGAAAAATAAGGAGAGTTTTATTTAACACTGGAACAAGAAGAGAACTGCAAGTTTGAGTCCAATAAAATATTCAAAAATACTCAGTGCTTTCCTGAGCTTTGCTTTTCAATAAATAGCAAGAGACAGCACAGAGACAATAAGTGGAGTTCTAGGCTGACAAAGGAGGCCAATGCAAATGGCCCTTCACCTTTCCTCAATCCAGCTGTGTCTTAGGCTCCTACATTCTTCCACAGCCTAATGAAAACCCCATTTGGATCCCATTCCTTCTGCAGTGCAGAAAGGCCCTGTCTGTTCTGATGCAGGTGTTAGCAGATATCCTCAAGCAGCTAGTGGGGAAAAAAAACCCTCTTTTCAGAAGCCAGTGGGGGACTCCTAATTGCTACTGAAAATATTTTCAAAGCACCAGATCGGCTTGCAGTCCCAGCTCCATCCCAGAGGCAAACACAATTTATTTGTCATGTTTCAACAATTTTTCTGCTGTTCATACAGTGTAATTAATTACTTGGCAGGCAGGAGAACACACTGCAAAGGCAGCTCATTCTCTGACATGCAGCAATGGCCCTGCACATCTTCAAGAGGCAGATTCAGTCTTTTATTTACAGGTAAGAGCAGCAAAAAAGACAAAAACAAAGGGAGCAACTCAATGCAGCAACGATTAATAAGAAATAAGAGCCTTATATAATACAAGGACCCTGCTACAGTATCTGGCAACACACTTTGCCACTGGGTTTGCACATGTGGCACAAGGACATGGATTTTGGATGGAAAGGCAGCTACTCACAGACAGCAATACACAGCCTGGCCCTTCCTAAGCAGCTGCTCAAACAGGTACCTGCTACCCAGTGGTGAAAAGGAACAAGATCTGTCATTCAACCTCCTCCTCTGTCATACATCCAGGTGATCTGGATCCTGGCTCCCACCAGGTAAAAACCTGAAAAATCCAGCTCTTCTTGCTGATTCCTTTTTCCCCTAAATGTAGATGCTCAGACAGAAGAGCACATAGACCAGATAACTCTGTCTCAGGGTCGGCAATGCAATTCCTGGCCAGGGAGCTGCAGATACAGCTCAGAGTGCTGTGGCTAGTGCTCCAGGCTGGCTAGGTGCCCAGGGAGGCCCAGAGCCAGCCATTCAGAAATACTAGACACAGGCACTTTGCTTTGTTTGAGCTGGCTGAATCTGGGTCTGGGTTTTCACACGCATGCTTAAGCTGTGGACATTCTGTTGGTCATAGCTCCAAAAGACTATCCTTGGGCTCTGAAGTGCTACCAGATGCTTGCCACAAAGTAAATCCTGCCCACTGGAGTAGGAAAACTACTGTCTCCCTTCAAACTAGAGCCAAAACAAGAGTTGAGGTCATAGCAGCAAACACTGTGAAAGGAATTCAAGCTCAACAAATTGGCTTCTGTCAAAATCAGAGCATTTCTATTATCTCTCTAAAGGCTAGAAGAGACAGAAATTATTTTAATAAACAGCACTTGGCTGAAGCAGTTGCCTCAAATGGAGCACAATACACACCTTAACCAAATCAACCACCTCTGAATTTATGAACAAAAGGATTTGCAGGTTCTGGAGCTGAGGGATTCTACAACTGCTAACTCCTGCCTGCAACCCCACTCTCCTAAGCTGCTCTGGACCAACTTTCTCTAGTCCAAAGAGAAAACCTACCCTTTGCAGCCTGAATTAATGTTGATGGAAATCACCAGGAGATTTCACACTGACTTGAGAGTCCAGAAGTAACCAAGTGCTGCTCTTTGCTTTCTGCATATCACACCGCAAAGGAAGAGCTCTCTGTTCACCTGAGACATCACTGACACAGCCACATTAAAGACTATTAGGAACCTTCCATGGAATGGGCTATGCATTTTAAAATTGCATATACAACAGGATTCTTTTCCCCCTCCTTTTAAAGAAAGTAGGTAGACATTAAAAGCTTGTCACCCTCTACTGTTGTTTACACTGAATGGAAAAACCTCAAAATACTAAAATCAGACCATTTAGAAAATGTCAAATGAAGTGCCCCAAGCTCCTGGTATCAGGGGATTTTATATATCAATTCAAATTACTTGCATCCAATTGGTTGCAATTAAATACAGAAGGCTCAGCAGTTTCTTCTTCCCCAATTTGACTCAAAGTACCTAAAATGCTGGATCAGGTCAGCACCTTCCCATGGCTCCTGCCACTTCATCCCACTTCTTGGCATTACCTTCACCTCAAAGTTTTTGCCTTTGAGCTCTAGAAAGCTACACTACAGGGTATAGACACTGGGGAGGGGAAGCAAAAGTTAAAGCAGGAGACAAGGGAAATAACGTGTGATAAGGATAAATCTCCATCTCTCAAACCGCACTGAATGCAGAAACAGCCTAACAACAAACCAGCTCAGTACCTGCCTGTAAGTACAGCCCCATGAGTGGAATAAAGAAGATGCATTGTCTTTGAGCAGATCTGTATGTGCCCTCACAGCAGATGTATTCTTCTGCTGCCTGAGATTTTGACAGGCATGCAAGGAAACGAAAATCACATTAGACAGGCAAGTACCATTAGTGCCACTGGGAGCTGCACATAAACTCGATTACAGCACCGGGAGTTCACACTCAATAAGGTCTGGGAGATGCAAGGAGAGCTCGTATGTTTTCAGCACACGCCTCCTTGGGAATGGGGAACAAATCTCATCCATGGTGATAACTTCAAATCCACCTGGGCCCCAGTTCTGCTCTGTCAGATTGAAAACTAACTCTGCCACAGCAGAGGACCCTTGAATCAAGCGCAAAGCCTGGTCACAGCCTTTTCCCAGTCTTCAGCTGACATCTAGTGAACGCTTTGTAAACTGCACTCCAAAGTGGGAGATGAAACGGTCCTCTCTGGAGGGCAGCTGTGCAAAGGAGCTGTATTCAAGCATGGGATGTGCAACAGTGCCCGCTGTTTCCTGTCCTCTCCCCACTGCTCATCTGCTCTGTGGGCAGGTCGGGAAGAACCTGGCTCTGCTCAGATGTTGCACAAATGCTGCTCTGGCCCCATAAAAGTGGTCAAACCCAGTTGCTGGATGGACTCCACTGCAATAGTGTCAACCACTAGCAGGGCCCATATAGACTGGGTGGTGAACACCAGAGTCCTACCCAGGAGCAACCAGGAAGGTTTCCACAACAGCACTGCCACATCAATTCTTTCTGGAAGAAAGAGTCACCCTCTGCCCCCCTCCTTGAAATCCCCAAGGAGCAAAGACCCATGTCACCTGCCTGCAAGGAGTGTCAGAATCAGGCTGTCACTGTGTCTGCATAGCAATAGCAATAGGGGAACATCTTGTTTTGTAGAGGTCCTGCTTTCTGTTTTATAGTCTCTATCAGCTAGTGCAAAATATGGAACTTGGTTTATGATATCTATTAAGGTAACCAAGCAACAGCATGGTTGGTATCTATGTCATCACTTACAAAAAAAAAAATAATAAGAGTTTTCAAAACAGCAGTGCTGGTAGTGTCTGCCTGACACAGAACAGCCACTGAAACCAGCCTGTTATTTTTCTGAGCCAGTAAGCCCAGACAACTCTTCGTTTTTAAGAAAGTTTATGACCAAATTCTGCCCTCCACTTTGCAGCCATGCAAGGCTCCTTCTATCTTATGACAGCATTGTCTGCACTGAGATGGGGAAAGTGTCTCTGTCTGTATAAACACAAATACATAGATCATTAGGAGTTGGAAGGGACCTCCAGAGGTCAATGAGTTCATTCCCCTACTCAAGCAGGATCATAGAACCTAAAACAGGGTACTTCGAAATGCATCAAGACAGGTCTTAAGTCTCCAGAGAAGCAGACTCCACAACCTCCCTGGGCAGACATTACAGTGTTCTGCAACCCTTAAAGTTTTTCCTCATAGAAACCATTTTGTCTAACACATGAATATTGTTCTCAAACTTAATCACCTGGGAAGGTAAAAAGCTTTCCCTGCTAATTTTAGGATTACTTACAGCCTCCTAACCCCACTGACATGCAATCCTTATCCTAATGTACAATCCTAACTGCATCTTTCATCTTGAGAATCTAGTACATGGATGGAGTGATTAAAAGCAAAGTAAAATGAAGGAGAGACAAACAGATGCTTAAAGAAGAATTTAACATCATCTTGCTAGTTAGACTGCACAGGCACTGTCAAATTAAGGATCCAGATGAAGACCAAGGGTACCAAAGGTGCATTATTTCTGCTTCTCAACAGCTGTTGAGTGCATTTATTATCTGCAGGTGGTCTCTGAGGACTTGTTCACCTACAAAGTTTGATTTAATTAGATATAAATCAGCATTTTCCACTTGTGTGGTGCTAGCAAGCTTGCACATGATGTCATCCTTCACAACCAAGTGAATACTGAGGTTTGTACGAGCTATGCTATCCAAAACCAAGTATGGTACACTCTCATACCAGCTGACAGCTCCCCTGCGTTAAAGCAGCTTAAACTAGTCTGGAGGGCTTGCTAGTAGTCACAAATGGAGAAGGAAGAGTCAACAGGTCAAGGAAAACAACAGCGTTTACAGTGACCCAGCTACACTCAAGAGGCTTTCTTGGCCCACTAACATGACATGGAAGTAGGGCTTCTCTTACCTGGTAGTAGTAGTCAACATACTGCGGCTCGTAGTGTGGAGGTTCGGAGTCTTCAGGAGGCAGGACATCTTTCAGTAATTCTTCACAGCCTGGTAAAGAGAAGTGAGAGCAAATGGTCAGAGTTTATCTCACCAGAGATTGCATGGACAATGTATGTAGACACACAGGTTTGTAGCTAATCAAAACCCTGAAAGCCACCTCTGGGATTTGTTTACATAGCTGTAACAAAGCTCTGCCTTCAGAGTTTTTCACCGCTCATATTCAGCTTATGACAAACCAGTGTAATTACAGGAATGCTGACTCTGGCTATGGGTACACAACTGCAATGAAACCCAAAGCTTAACATCACTTGGCTTGGTAAACTTTCGGGATAGAATCCCACCTCAACCCAAAACTCTGAGGTTTTGGGTTGCAAATCCAACTACTGCACAGCAGTGTCAGTGGAGCTCCTTTTGATTTTCTCTGGTCTAAGTGACAAAGGAGTTATACCTCAGCGTCACAAGTTCCCCTTCAGAACAAGTTTTGCCTCAGCACACAGTGTCTGGCAAACCAACATCTAAGTGCTACAAGCAGAGACCCAGCTTCTGAGTTTGCTTTGGTTAACAGTCACATTAACAGCTGAAAAAAAAAAAAAATAAAATCAATGTCTGTGTTTCCCTCCATCCTTCTCTTATCTGAAAACCCAAGGCAAATATAGAAACACTGAAATCACCAAATGTCTCATTCCCTATTAATTGCCCACGGTGGCACTGAGCACATTGAGCTGCAGAAGACAGCAGTATCAGGCTGGGTTGTGCGACAAGAACCAGCTCTTAGCCTTGGGCCTCACCTGTATGAGTCCTTCTCAGCATGCACCGGCCTGCTTGGAAGTGGCAACCTTTCTGCCTTGCCTCTGTTCAAATACCAGCCAGACTGTGTGATAGTCATCAATAGCTCCCAGATCTTCAGGATCTCAAATCTGGAGTTTAGCCGTGAGGGCTTCTGTGCCCCCTACTTGCTATTCAGTTCTCACTAAGATCACTCCTGATCACAGTTTTGTTTTCCTTGTCCATTAAGGCAGACCCAAGCCCCTTTAGGATAGCCTGTGGACATTTAAATTTGAGCCTACAACTTATTAATTAAAAACCCTGGGGAGAAAAGTCTGGCCTTCTTTGTACCTAAGAGCCCTCACCACTTCTTCACCAGTCTCCTGGCACAGGCAATCACGTCCTGGTCCAGAACCGGAGAAGCCAATCAAGCATTTGACCCACTTCCAGAACATCACCAGGCTTTTAATCCAATTTATTTCTGCAGCTGCACAGACTACAGTGGCAAACAAAGCCAAATCTTGCTTTTATTGAAGTTCACAGGCCAAGTTTTCATTGCCCCTGACAGACTCATGAGGGTCATCTGAGACCATCTCCTTCTGCAAAGGAGATGCAGAAGGAGATGGGTGGGAAGATGTTGGAGTGTGCAGAGTCCCCTAGGGGAGAGGTTTGCTCAGCATGTGAGCTGCCATGACAGCCTGCATCAGTTCATCCTGCGGGGAAGATCTGCATGGTACTATACTCCATAAAAAAGGGAAAAAAGAAATGCTGAGAGACCATTTTCCTCTGAGGCTACTAAATCACATCACTGCTACCTAAAGATATCTGAACCTGTTCCAACATCCATTAAGAGGGCCACTGGCCTTAAGAATCTTAGGACTGTGCCACTGGTTTTACTGCTGTTAAGAACTGTATTTCAAAAATAAATTCAAGTGTGTGTAAAGACACAAATCGGAATCTCTCAACTCTGGAGGACTGTGTGCTGGTCTTTTCTTTGGGGCACTCCTTATCATGAGCAAGGTGGATTTGCACACTGTTCGGAAGTGCATCAGCCTCCTTACTCAGTGTTTGTCCCGCAACATGCTAATACACCTCACCTTTAACTTTCCTTATCTACATGATAATTTGTATTTTCCACAGGCTGCAAGAGGTTTAGGTCTCTCGAGTCCCTCTTGAGGAACAATGGAGCATCTCAATAACTTTGCACATGTTGTCGTATTCCCATAATGTATTTTAGCTTGCGGCCTCAGAAATGCTGATGTGTCATAGTGCAGACAGAAAACAATGAAAAGAATAAATGATCAAGGTTTACTCTGGCAAATCTCAATATGGAAATGTCAGGGTACTGGACAACAATTTGTACAGGGAGCAGCGTGGTGCTCTCTGCTACCAGTACTGCTCTTGCAAGGGAAGATGCTTGCCTAGTCTTGCAGGACTGTCACAATGGATATTTCAAGCTGTGCAGCAGTGTGCACCTAAGGCTAGAATCTGTCCAGAAATGAGCCATTACAAGGAAGTGGAGAAATACTCTCCAGCTACTTCAAGGACCTCCTGCACCAAGATGTCCCATTATTGCTGTAATTTCTTTTTCCAGAAAATAGTAAAACTGAAAACCATTTACATGGCTGATTAAAGAACTTTCATTTGGATATCTTCTTTTATCCTAAGATATTAATGTGCTCAATGTTCTCTGTCCTCTGCCACAGCTGGGAGAATTTCCTCATCCATGTTGTTTGGGCAGCACTTGGCAAGGAGACTGAACAGCACGGCAGTCGTAGGGAGGCAAAGAGCTAACCCAGGAGTAGTCTCAAGCCTTTATGAATTTACTTTCACAGCTGCACAACAGGATGTCCTCTGTGGAGAAATACTCAGCTGAAGGGCTCTGCATTGCATAAATCACTCTGAGGGTGACATAGACCAGGAACAATCTTGTATCTGGAAAAATAACTATCAGATCACAAAATGAGAGTGGCCAGAAGCTGCTGAATTCTTTTATCTGGCTAAAGACACGTGATGAGGCACCAGCAGAGAGGCAGCTCCTCTGTGCCACTCAGGTGTGTATCAGCTCTTGTTTAACAAAGTTCTGAGTCACTCTCTGCTCTAGTCTGTCAAAATTATCAGAATTCAAAACTCTTTATGCAAGTATTAAAAATCCATTAACAAACCCAGTTCATCTGGCCAGAACTGGGTTAGGCAGTAGCATGTGAACTTGGAATTACTGGCACTTTGCAAGTGCAATGGCAGGTGACCTGTACCTGGTCTGAAGTCTGCTACAGAACAAGAATTATCAGTAGCATCAAAACCAGTATTTTCTTTCTCCTTTCTTATGAAAACAGCTCGCTAAGTTTTTTTTTTTTTCTTTCTTGAAAATACAGGCCTAAGACTCATAATCAATGAAAACACAGCACTGGCTGTCCAGAGGCAGCACAGGATCATCTTTAGTCATGAGCAAAGATAATGAAAAATGTCTTACAAGTCACTGGAAGGGAAGATGTGAACCTTTCCCTTTTCCAGCTCACTCCAAGTGCCAGGCATGACTTCCCTTACAGGATCATTTCACACATTTACCTTCAGTTTCACTTTTTATAAGTTGTTTTTCACACCCTACCAAAGAGTCAATCGCAGAGTCAATCCTGCCACAAGCAAAGCCATTCCTGCAAAAGCTCCAAGGAGATTTAACCCATCCTGCATCAGGCGATTTTCACAGGCGATTAAGCCGTTTTAATACTATAGGAAATAAAATCTGGTTACCTAATTGAATGTAGTTGGTTCCTGGCAATTTTCCTAAGAGCAATAGCTTTTTACCTCATCTATGCTTGGATCGCTAGTGGTGCATTAGACTCATTTCTGGTTTCAGGCTGCATTTAGCAAAATTTAGTGGAGTTTTAGAAAACTCTGAAGTACTTTTAAGAGTAACCAACATCAGTTCATTAAACAGCTATAGCATCATTTACGACAGGAGGGCTCAGCTCTTTGCATTTACATGACAGTCCCTCTTCTCAAGAGACATCCCAAATGCCCCTCCTGTCAATAAGTTATTCTCAAAAAGAATATTATTAAGTAATATAAAATATTATTGTTTAAATTATTTATTAGTTATTATTTAAATAAAGGATAAATCAATCAAATCATCTTTGGTTATGGTGAAGTTTGAGATCAACACTATGAGCCTAAATGGCTCGAAACTGAGGGTTTTCTGCAGTGGTTTAGTGAAATTCCCCTCCTGCTACTGCAGCTGTCCTGGGTCTTATGTGTTGGTAAACATTACAAATACCGGTGTCTGGCAAATAAACACCTTTCATGTGACTGCAACATGTCCTATCTATAACTTATTTGATTTGAAGCAAAGCTGTTACAACACTATTCTCAGCCACAGGACTGCATATTCTAAAGCTAGTTAAGAGAGGTGGTAAAAACTCAGCACTGCTTTTGTGAGAAATATTTTTGTTTGTAGAATCTGAATGAAATTCCAAAAGCAAATTTAAAAAAAATCTCCAATCAAACAAGAAGGCCAGAAACATTCTGCTTTGGAAAACTTTGTTTCAAGAAATATGTTGATTCAAATTCTATTATTTTAGTATTTTTTCACAGTGCAGACAGACTGTCACAGCCTCAGCTACTACAGCCAGCTTCTTTTCTGAACATCTCTTTAAAGCTTTGGGCAAATCTGTATCATTGGAAATTTTCATCACAATTGCTGTGAACTCATGGAGAAACACATCTACCTTTTATCTGCTCACATAAAGACTGCTTCTAGAAGCTTTCCAGCTAACTGCAGTAATTAGATGCCTAAAGACCCAGGGAAGCACAAGAGGTGGATTCCTGAAGCACATAATGGTCTGTGTTACTATTTTGAAGATTCAAAGGTTGCTGTTTCTGCAGGTGGGGAAGCACAGAAATTCATAACTCTGCTTCTTCCACATCACTAATGAACATGAAGGAGCACCTACAACCCTTCATTTTCAAACATCATAACAGAGAGTAGCCTAAGCGTATTTCAAAATTCTACAGGATGGGGAAAAGACTCTGTTGCTCCAGGAGAAAAAACAAGCTTTACAATTTCATCTGAGAAAAGAGATTCTGCTAAAGCATAAAGATTCATTAATGCAGAAATGCTCTGTGGGAACATGGCTCAGGCTCTCCTATCATGAAAGCCATTACTCTCCAATTAGTACTCAGTGGTCAGTGAAGTTTTAATGGTTAAAATAAGCTACAAAGTCAGAATGCATTAGCTTTTATCTTTTAATTCTGCTCTAATTTGCATTCCTGCAGTACCCTCTCATCTCTGCGAGCTGCAACACCAAGGTCAGCAGGGGGAGCTCACCCTTTACTTGTTAGGGTTTGAGGCTTTTTAAGTGCAGTATCAAAGCACAGAGACTATCGAAAAGACAACAGAAATCTTAAAATAGAAGGAACAGGTCAGATTTAATTAGAGCTTGCTAACACACCAAGAGCCTGCAAACACATCGGACTGTGGAACCAACCAGCCTGCAGAGCACACTGGAAATAACATTCCCACTCACACCTTCACCTATTACAAGTGGCAGAAAATATTTACTGGGTCAGTACAATAAATTCAGTACAGCAACACACCAGTCATTGACTCTACTGAGCAAACAGTAACGGATTCCACACTGATCCTGCTGAAATCAATGGGAATTCAGCCTTTGATGTTGTGGCTGCTCTCAGGCTCTCTAAGCAGAGCTGCTGCTGCTTCTGATGCACTGGCTTTGACCCAGCTGCTAGGTAAGAGGGTACCAGTGTTATTTTATGGGAATTGCTCTCTAGACAGAGGCAGTTATTAGAAATGAAGCCATGCACTGAGCAGACAGACAGGGCAGCTTCAGCAGGAAGGAAACTTTCCTATTCTGGCATTCCAATGATATTGTTGCAAAGCTTTAAATTTGATGGCAAGCCTGTCCATGGCTCTGGCAGAGTCTAACTGTGTGGGGAAAGCAGCCTACACAGCAGGGGCTCAGCACAGATGCTGAGGCAAAGTCCTTTAATCCACAAAGGACCAGTAAAAAGACACAAAGCTTTCCATAAATAGAAAGCACCCAGCCTGTCCACTGTTTCATCCCAGAGCCACAGTGGGAATGAGTTCCTCCAACACAACTCTCCCCTCTAACACAGATACCTCTGCTTGAAAACATCCTCTCCAGCACTTCCAAAGGTCCCTGCTGTTAGTGAAACTCCTCAGCACATCCATCCCCACAGTTCCTGCTGAAGATTAATTGTCTTTTCCACCTGACAGTCCCAGCAGCTGCTGTGGAGGTCCATGACTCATAGGTCATGAGGTTCATCCAGCTCAGAAGCACTAAGGAGGAGGCAAGGCTTGATGTCCACTTGTAAAGGAACAAAACATCGTTTCATTTGTATCGTATGACAGTGAACAATGCCCTTATTTATGGAGGAGAAAGGCTAAGATGAACATTTGAGATTCAGAATTTGAGGTATCTCCTTGCAGCAAGAGATTCTACCAACCAGCTACAAAGGAGATATTGAACACTCTGATGTTGGGATTTTTTCAGGTTTCAACATTTAGTTTTTCAATAAGATCCTTATCTGGATCTTAAATGCTAAAATCAACATCAGAGGTAAATTAATTACCACAGAGATTTGACTCTGTTGTTCTAGATTTTTCAAACCTCATGCTTTAAGTAAATTGAAGACACTACCAAGAAAACCTTGACACTACATCACCTCTGTGCAGCAAAGAAATTCTCCAGCATACCATAAAGGCAAATATCTAAGACAACTAATAAGAAGTCTCATAAATAAGAAATATAGCAAGGCATTCGGATAGTAAAGCTCAAAGGTAAATATTTGGCTGCTGGTGCTAAGGGTAACACAGCTTCATACTCCATTACTGATACAAACCACTGGATTTATAGCAGGATCTCATTTTGCTCTATTAATCTGATTGCCTCAAGCAAAAGCAATAGGCTGAGCTGTCAAATAATCACATTTATAATCTGTTGCTGCCATGACAAATTGTTTTTGTTCAATAATAAGCCTGCTGCTACCCCTGCGATGCGGCTGCACTGGAAAGTGAGGGGTAACAACACAGGGAGGCTTTTTGCTGTGGAAGGCTGACATACCCTTTCTGAACTTTAATATGATCAACTACACTTTTAAGAAGAATATGGTTGGTAGCTAAAGACCAGTAAAACTTCAATGTTGTGAGGTAAGAAGCAGAAGCAGCTCTTGCAAGGAGATGCTGTGAAAGCACATGAAACAGTCTTATCAGAAATAGATAAAACAGCTCCTTGTGATTATACACACTCGACACTGACACTGAGGAAGTGCTGACAATACTAATGACGCGCTGAGAGAGCTCTGGGGGATGCTGCAGAATTGGGTGATTTCCCTGTATCTGCTCAGCTATACATACTGATACCATCGAGCACGTGATTGGGAGCCTACTTTTATTATTCTCTGCGTTACGGCTTTAAACTATTCATAAACTTGGAGTACAACTCATAAACTTGAGTATGAGGTATTCTAGAGAGTTTGATTCACCTTAGGGTATGAATATGTGAATCAGTTCCCACCAGGTGAGGAGCAAGGAGATTCCCAAAGCATCACCACTGCTGTAACTGTCAATGTGTACCTGCTGTCCCTTACAGTAAAGGGGATGTAGCTGCCCACTACTTCACTAAGGGTACTACGCACTGTGAACAGGGCACAGTTATTATAGTAGAAATGTTCTTCTGGGTCACACTTATCCCTTCGTGATCATATTTTGAGCATTTGTGCAACATCTTTAGACTCTGAATTACAGAGGACTACCAAATGACTTACAGACCTAATGTCTTATTTAACTCAGAACTTGGTTTTCTACAGACTTTCCTGGATGAGATAAACCACTATTCTGGACTTTAGCACCTATATGCTAATGTTTTAACTTTCCTTCTGGGCTTTCTACTGCCTTCTCTTCAAACACATCAGTGTCACCTTGGAAGGTGTCTCCATGAACATGAACTGAGAGCAGCTTCTCATTGTAATTTTATATAATTGTACACTGTCCTCAGCTGCCTTAAACTTTAATTAAAATTGCTGTGGTGTTATGTTCTTGCATCATTATGGCTTCGTAATAATCTCATCATAGCAGACTCTCCAGAGGCTTGTCTTGGAATCATACTGTGATGCAGTGACATTCACCCTGTCCCTGCAGCGAAGCCTCTGGACTGTGACAGCACTAGGGGCATACTCCTAGGAACACACTATGTGTCTGGAAAAGGACAGGATGGATTATTTTGCTATGGGAAGCTAGAAAGTGAATCAGCAGCAAAACAGTCAAAAAGTCCTTCTTCACAGCTTGTTTCCTTGCCCTCTGGCTAACCTGTAACTCCTGACAAGGACTGTGTTTGGTCTACCTGGCGTCTATCTTCAGGGCTTGCACAGCCACCCTGTCATTAACCCTTTCCATTCCACTACATGTCCCTAGGTACTTTGAATAGATGACTTAACCATATTTTGCAGATACCCTAAGAAGAGTATAATAGCCTTAGGTTTCTTACCAGAGAAACTGATGCCCAAAGGCTCTTCAACTACCTTAGGAAAACCAACAGCAAACACAGATGAGAACCTGGAAGTGTCTGGCTTTGTCACTGCCTACTAACCACAAAGCTACTCATTCTTCTGCTGCATTTGTAGTAAAACCACAACACATTTGTTCTGAAAAATGAGCAGTAAACCAGCATACAAGCACTTCCGTAATGCAGCAACTCTAGCGCTGCTCACCACTGATACTTGAGATGCACAAAAAGAAAACCAGACTGGCTCAATTCCCAGAGCTGCCCTACTGTCAATACAAACAACCACAGTCAAAAGAGAGGATGTCTTTGATCATTGCATTTTCTGCAACCAGAAAAACATTAGTGGAACTGAAGCATATTATTTCTAAGAAATACGCACTTACATACCTTTGATAGCGAAAACTCCATGACAGAAGTCCTTAAAATTGATTCTTCCCAAATCATTTGGGTCCAAGTACTTTGCCAGTTTTTCCACCTAAAAGAAAAGATCACAAAATACATGTTGAGCTTGGTGCATTGTCTACTGCAAAACTGATCTCTATCTTCTGCAGAAGACTCCAAGTAGAATATCTGTAGCATTGACTTGAATTAGCCAACAAACTGCTCTGCAAGGAGACATGTCTTTCGCCCAGTTCACCATGAGAAGAAAGGTGCATGCTCTGATCCAAACTTCTGCAGCTGGGACACATCAATGCTCTCCTAAAGGTGGCTCTCAATAGCTTAAAAAGGAGTGGGTCTGTGACCCAGCCTCTCTCTTTAAAGCAGTGAGCTAATAGAATCTCTTTCCTTAGGAGCCCTTGCTGTGTATACAAATCATAGAATCATTAGGGATTGGGAGGGACCTCAAAAGATCATCTAGTCTAATCCCCCTGCCACAGCAGAATCACCTAGACCAAGTTGCACAGGAACACATCCAGGCGGGTTTTAAATGTCTCCAGTGAAGGAGACTCCACAACTCCCCTGGGCAGCCTGTTCCAGTGCTCTGTCAGATGAAATTCTGTTCTGTATCAGGAGATATGAAACTCTTCTATCATTCAAAGTAAACATATGCTAATGTCAGAAAGCTCGATTTCTGAAGGAAAAGAAAACGCTTTCCTTCTCTCACATAGAAGTATTTCTATTATTAAATTAATCTGCTATATGCAATATTTAGAATGGCTACTGACTCTGAAAGCTCTGATAATTTCCACAGAAATAACATGTCAGTCATACATTTCTCTCGGGTTATGGTGCCATTTGCCAACTAGGGGAGACCTTTAAAAAGAGAAGAGCTATTTGGGATTATTCTTTCAGTACTCCCACAGAAGTCATGACCTAAGCAGCTTCTTAAATGTTGACAGAAGGCAGTGTAGGACCAGTTAACACTTCAGCACATTTTTAACGCACTTTTGACCTACAAGCTTGCTGTGGAACACAGAATAGTATTTATACCTTCTCAATACTAAATAAGTGATAATAATATTAGAAGTAAGATCTTGCCAATGCTTCCAGAAGAGACCTCACATCTAAACTAAGCACACTTCCACAACAATAAAAATCCTGATGGACTATGGATTTTTGATTAAAGATCCAAGCCTTATATGGTCTACAGCTATATCAGTGTAACAACCTGCAGCAGGGTATAAGCTCTAGCTTTCTGCCATCCATATTATTCAGACTTGAGACATGGCTAGAGACACCAACAGCAAATGCAATCTTCATGTGTTTACACCATTTCAGACTGTGAGACAATTGGTCAGTGTGGGCAGTACTCAGACTTGAGACCTGACCTTTAGTGTTTTACAGGTACAGGGGATGCTTTAACAGCCTAAATGATAGTATCTGCCTGCCTATGGTGCCATACTGTTAGGCATGCTATGTCATCTGGGGGTAAACAGAACAGTATATGGAGGTGTGAGGTGACAAAAACTGACTGTTCACTATGTAAGTAGGACTGTCACATTATCCTCCTCTTTGTTGGCTGAAGTGCAACATTAACATTTCTATGCATAGATCTTGTGGACAACAGCAATGTGCCCTGGTGGCCAAGAAGGCCAGTGGGATCCTGGGGTGTATTAGGAGGAGTGTGTCCAGCAGATCGA
>JAOXOE010000787.1:8884092-8912844 GCA_028565055.1 Phoeniculus purpureus
TCTTGCTAGATGTCATTCCTCAGCAGCCCCTCTGGCTCTGGGCAGCTCAGGGGCACCCTGGGGCAGGTTGTGGAGAGTGTCACTGGGAAGGGAAATCTCACAGGGAGGAGGGAATGGGGCAGCATGAAGAGAGCGGGCTCGGCGTCCCGCTCCCGCTGCACAGACCTGCCCGTATCCCCTCTCCGCTACCCAAATAAAACACCCGCCACTGCAAATCCTCCTGAGAAAAACCATCGATCCTGGACAGGAGCGGTCCTTGCTGAAGTGGGAAAAAGCAGAGTGAAGCGAGTCCAAGGGGAATTAAGGCAGAGGCTCACGGCGGAGCTCAGCTCAGGACAGACCCCTCGCTGGAGTGACAAGGAGCTGGTCCTGCAGGGATGGCCCTGCCTCTGCAAGGTTCCTCACTGAAGCTTGCCACAACTGCTCTGCTCCACAGCTGGGTTTTAATTTGATCTCTTTGATCGGTCTCTTTTCTTTCTGACAGATTTTGTACTGATTTTGAAGCCTACAGCCATGAGCCAGCGGTAAGAGCAGGAACAGTTCAGGTTCCTGCATCTTGCTTCGCACCGGGAATGACAGGGCAGTGTCTGGGGAGGCGGGAGCACTGGCTGAGGCAGGATCAGGTACTTACTGCTTCTGCCAGCACTTCTCTCCCACCATGATTGCTGAGCACAAGGTGACCATCCATCACTGAGCAACGTTCTGTAGGTGACTGATAGAGCTGTCCGCGTAAAATGTCCAGGAAAGTGCAGCAGGTTTTGAACTGAGATAGTACCCATTCATTTGCTTTTTGCAGTAAGAGATGCCCATACAGCTCTTAGCAACCCTGAAAATCCCATCATTAGTGCAAGACAGTCAAATAGACTTTTCTAGGAACTCATAGTAGTGTCCTCCGCATGAAGTTTTGTCTCATCCCTTTTAAGTGCAAATTGAGGGTTTTGGAAGAGGCTGAGCTGACAGCCCTGTAGGCTATATGTCAGCTGTCAATCAGTGACATGGTGACAGCACACACCACAGCTCCCAGCATTCCCACCCTCTGACACAGCTACAGGGCTCGTTCCAGAGCCTTTGCTGTCTTGGCCTTCCTTTAGTTTTACAACATATACAGATAAATTCTCCTGTTTCCTTACTGATGTGCAAAATAGTCTCTCCAGACTGTAAAAAACTAAATAAATCAAAGTGCTGAGATCAGATACAACCCTTGGGAAGCAAAGATTTTATGAAGTGGTGTGAGGAGATCTGAAAGAGAAAATGGAAGTAAAATATTTGATCGTCAAACTTCTCTGAAGTTGTCTAGTCAGAGCAGGATTCTTAAGATGTGGGGACGATTAGCTTTTTATCTCAGGACCCTTGAACTCATCTGCTGGTTACACGGGGATTGAGCTTAGCACACCCCTCAGGGGCCCCTATTCAAAGTATTCAAAATTGTGTGAACTAGTACCCCTCAGCTGGGGAAACCATAGCTAGGTGGAACCAGCTGCTGTTAGTCTAACTACTTTCAGGTGGAGTTCAGCCTTTTCACAGCTTCAGCACACATCTGTGTCATTGACCCACCTTGTTTTCCAAGTAGCTTCTGAGTGCCTCCTTGCACCAGCTCACCCCTCTGTGTGCAGCTGGGCAGCTGTACAGCCCCAGACAGAGAAGTGGAGTCACACTAAGTATTGGAGGGGGAGGGGGGAAGGGAATACTTACTCCTTTTTGTCATCACCAGAGGAGGAATTCCCACATTTCAGAGGGGTCATGCACTGATGCACTGTCTTGTGGAAACCTGTTAGTTTCCTCTGGGTCTCCTCTTTGTCTTCTGGAGGAAAAAAACTAACTTGGTCTAGATATGCAATAGCTACACTGATTTAGACCAAAACTGTCAGTATTAAAATCAGTGGCATTTGTGAGGGGGCAGAGGAGAAAAGAAGCTCCAGGTATAGACAGTACAATTTGTGGAGTTAATACTGAAGTCTGTGAACTGCCACAGAACACTGCTATAAGCCGAGCGAGCTGAAGAGGATGTAGAAGCTGTCATTGTAGACAGATTGGTATTTTGGGCAAAGATCTGACAACTGGGAGATAGTCTGACAGCACTGAACACAGGCAAATCAGGTTGTGAGATGCTGTCAATAAAGATCCAGGATCTGAAAGCTGGGGGTGCCTCAAATGTGCTACAGCCAGGACACTGAGCTAAACATGTGCCATGCACTTGCTGGGCACCTGCACTGGCAAGGTACCACTCATAAGACTGGATCAAAGAGGTAAGTTTTCATTGCCAGTGGATGTAGCTGGCATTACTGCTTGTTGATCTCTGCTTCTCAGCTCTAAGTAGAACTCATCTAGTAAACAGTGGGCTGTTTTTTCTTACTGTTTTCTTAAATACTTGTTTAATCAGAGATGTTTGGCAACTTCTTCACTTGATTCTTGTGCTATGTGGAATAAATATTTAAATGCTTCAAATCTAGCTTTCTGAATTTGACATGAAACGAGTGGTGGTGCTACCGTATTTGCCTGTTAAGAATAAATAGTTCAAGAGGGAACATTTCATTGAGTACCACAGGCCACGGCTGGCTGTCATTTGCAGGCTTTCTTTACAATCAGCTGCTTTTCCATCAATGTCAGTTCTACTTACGTAGCAAATTGTAATCTGGTGTCAGAAACAGCATCTAAGCAGTACATTCCCCAAGGCTGGTGACCTTATCTGCAGTTCTGGTTGTGTTCCAGCATATAATAGCAACTTACTGAGACCCAGCCTCAGCTTTAGAGCGAAGTTTCTCTCTACAGAATACACACTGTAACCCTCACTGAACATTTGGCTTCTAATGGTCTTACTGTACTTTGAATCAAATCCTGTTTCCCACTGAGTGGGATGTAACAGATGTGCTTTATCAGCAGGCTATTCTCTCTGATTCAAGTGTCATAGAGAACAGGTAACAGGCAGCAAGAACTAGCTTATTAATACTCTTGCTCTGCTTGAAAACCTAAAAATATTACTAAAGACGTAAAGGAATTATCTCAGGCTTTTTTAATAATCTATGACGCAGAAATGAGATACTTGATTTTTTTTTTTTTACTGCCATTTTCTCCAATATTTTTATTTTCTATTATAAAAAGTTTATAAGCAACAACAGAAACAAATTCAGGGAAAACGTTTCAACAGACAAGGATCTTCCTTTGGAATTTTCTAGTTACTAGAGGACCTCACCCTGTAAAAGTTTTAATGCTTTGCTTTACACAGCATGAGTGCTCTTGCTCGATGTCAACAGCACTCCTACCAGACTCTGGAGTAGGTACATGAATGACTCTGCTAGGTGAGCCTGGCTAGCAGTTAACTGCCGTTACCTCAGCAAACACATCGATGCCTGCTGTTTCTTCTTACAACACACAAAATGCTCTCAGAAGCATCAAGCAAAATACTTTAAGGCTAGGTAAGGAATACAGCATTTGCAAAAGAGCCCAAGTCCAAATCACAATACTGAATACTAAGTTCTGGGTAAAGCAGAGGCTACTTTAGCTGTGATTTGCAGCTCTAAAGCTTTGCTGTACTTGGGGTACCTGTTTTCATTACGTTATCGCCAAAGCGAAATAACCCGCTGTACCAGGTCACATAAACCACTTCCACTCTGAATTCATATGATCAAACTCCAGTTTCCAAGTGCTGTCGAGGTTTTCCAGGGATGCAGCAGGAGTGGCTGCCCACACCAGCATGGTCCCCTGGCATTTGAAGGTCTCTTTACTCCACCACGTGGCCAGCCCCTTCAGTGCACTTCGGTCACCAGCCAGGAGAAGCCTTCGCTGGCCGCAACCATCGCTGGCCACCGTGCTTCAGCTACGCTGTTGTGTTTCTGTCTGGTAACCACAGGTCCCCCATTGAATAAATGTCTCTTATGCATAGATGAGTCACAGCATTTTAAACCAGACACAGCCCTGCTCATCACAGTGACTACCTATAAACTTTGCTACTAAGAATGAGGATAAAAATTAGAGAATACAAATGGCTTCCTGGGTTTGAATCAGCTGCAGCAGAAGACTGATTTTTACCTCCCTGCTGTAACAGTCACTCTTGGCCTTATTTGTTCAAGTGCCCTGTAAATCTCTAGTTGATTTTGCCTACATGACAGCCAAGTGAATGTTCTGGATGAATGAATTCTAAATCCTAAAGCCCTGCCTTAACCACAGACGTACTTTGGATTCAGATTTATGCAATACATTAGATGCAAATACCAGACAGCAGAGCCACAGTGATATGTTTGCTGGAACTGGGAATTACTTGGATGGGTTTGGTCTTCTGAGACACCTCAGTCTTCTCCCTGCAATACTGCATGTCAGTACTTTGGTTTTTTCCCCAACCTCTAGTAGGTTAGGGGGAAGAGCAAAAAAAAAAAGCATCAAAGTATGTTTCAGAGTCTGTCCTGAAGACAAACCATTTAGGACCATTTCAGATAAAGGCTGGGAGTGCTGAAGTCCTCTATGGACATGACCTACCAATATCCCATCTGGATTAGACCACTGGCATAGGTAGTGCATCAATTCTGCCATCACCCTGCTAATGCCAGTGTAGTACTTAGCAGACAGTGGAAAGTACTGGTCAAGCTATGAAATGGGTAAGGGTCTTTTTGCCTTCCTTGGAAATATTTTAGGTGGAGTTTTAGTAAACTAACAGGCTGAAAACTGTGTTAGGCCATTCATGCTGACACACCACTGCTCCTGCAGACACATCCAACCTAATTCCCTACTGCCTCAATCACCATCAACAGTTGGGAAAAAAAACAATAAACCTCAAACCATGACCAGAATGGTACCTTTGTTCCCCTGCAAGAGGCAAAGCTACTCCTCAATTCCTTTAGACAAGGTTTAAATTGGACATCAGGAAGAAATTCTTCATGGACTGAGTGGTCAGGCACTGGAATGGGCTGCCCAGGGTGGTGGTTGAGTCATCATTCCTGGATGAGTTTAAAAGATGCTTAGATAGAGTGTCGGGGGATATGGTTTAGGTGTGATTTTGTAGAGTAAGGTTGATGGCTGGACTTGATGATCCCAAGGGTCTTTTCCAACCTGAATGATTCTATGATTCCACTACCAGATCCATTACATAGCAAATACCAGAGACAGTTTTCAGAGAAGCCTTGCAAATGTGAACTAGCTCTACCTCAATTCTTACCATTCCTTCACAGTCTGTGGGGCAGATAAATTCCTGCTCCTTTTCCTGCATCTCTTCTGGAAAAACATGGAGGTACCCCCGAGTTCCAGAATCACGCACACTAACTGTGCTGCCATACAGCAGGGTGTTTGCAGGATAACAGATACAATGCTACAAAGCGGCAGCACTCCAAGATTCCCACCCTGCCTTAGTATGCAGCTGTTCTTTTGTTGCAGCTCTGACTCCTGAGATAAGCAGATGCTGCAACATCTCAAAATGTTCATCTTGTGAAAAGATAATTCAACACAGCTCCATGCCCACTGTTAAGCCTCAAACTTTAAAGACATAAAATCAATGAGCTTTATGTCCCAAATTCCCTTTAGAAATAGCTCGAGTGATTTGCTCCTCCTACAGCAAAAAATATTCTCAGCCATGTTAGTTGCATTAGACACAAATACTGCACCTGCTCAGACACTTCTCTGGTGGCAAAAAGCCCATCTCTTAGCTCTTGAGTTCATCTGTCTACAATAGTCCCAACCTCAACTGCACAGGAAGAGCTGCAAAAGCCAGGCCCAAGATCCATTTGTCTCACATCCTCTGTGCACCAGAGACCATGAGGCACTGGTACACAATCGGTGCATGAAGTGAACCTGCCCCATTATAACTTCCCAGATCCAATAAAACAGACAGGAAAAACACCTGTTTATCACATGGATAATCTGTATGTTTCTTTCTCTGGCTTAGAAAAGGTAGAGTTAACAGCCAAATTGTTCATGCTGAAGAGGCAGTTCAGAATTACTGATTTTTAAACACGGGTGCCTTCTAGGAACATTATCCTCAACTGATGGACAGCAAAACAAATCAGTTGCTCTCAGACTACCTATGCAAGCAAAGTCCATGGCTGCAGAGGATGACATACAAACGTCGGTCTGTTTTCTTTTGGACTGGTCCAGCATCTGTAAAAACCCTTATTAATATTTACAATGATTCATTCTAAGGGGTTTGCCAAGAAACAGCCCTTGTCTTGAAACAGTATACTGCATAAAACTGAAATGGACAAAGCATGTCACTGCTGATCAGATACACAGCAGGATTTGAACTCCTTTGAAAGCAAATTTCTTACAGTTTCTGCTGGACAGGTGACCTACCTTGTGATGATCTAGAGCTGTGGCACATCAGTTAAAGCCTTTGGTGAAATCAAAGGAAGAAATCTTCCCTGCTGTTAAAGGATTGCTGCTGCTTTGTTGTGTGCATTTAAATGGATGCGATTTAAGGGCTTGTCTCTATGAACAAGTAGTTTAGATTTGGCATAGCCCCTAAAAGCCACAAATCATTATCACCAGCTTTACTGAAATCATCTTTTTTCTTCATAAGCCATCTCTTTGCCAACAGAAAAACCTGCAGAAGCTAAAACAAAGCAGGACAAGAAACAGCTGTCTCCGGCTTATTGCTGAACACAAGCTCTAGGCAATGTGAATGAATCCCCCATTTGCTAGAGAGTGTAAGACCAGCAGCAAATGCTGCTTTCTGGAGATACCACCTTCTCAATTATCTCTATCAAGCCCTACAATATGAGTTGCTTAGCCATAATGCAAAGTACTGTATATAACAGGATTCAGGACTATAAGCTAACTCAAACTGCCCAGGCTCAGACACACTTATTTGCCTGGTGAGTTATTGTAAGATATTCACAGACCTCTACAATCCTCCTCTTACTCTTTCTTCTTCACCTAATGTTCAACCAGAAAAAGAATGGACACTGTTGCTGTTTTGATCCTTTCTCGCTATTCCAAGCTGCCCTCCATGCTCAGAACGAATGCATTTAGCAAAAGGATGGGAGTGGCTGCAGCCCTGCCAATGTGTGTGTGAGGCTGTCTTGGGGGACGGCATGGACCCGTACCCTTCCCTCTCAAGTGTTACTGAACCTGCTCCCCCTGGCCCCCCTGGCAGGATGCTGATGCTGAAAAACCAGAAAGGGCGTGAATTTCAAGCAGTGAAAATAATGTGGTGCAGAAGAGAGATGAATGAGACCTCCTGCATTTACTGAAAAAATGTTTTAAAAAAATAAATCTGAATTTGCATTGCTAAAGTTCTGAAGAACACAATACAAGTAGAGATTGAGAAGGAAAGCAGTTATTAGGTGCCAACACCCCAGCTGCTGGGTGATTGGGTATTTGCTCAGCATTATGCCTCAGCCCTGGCTAAGCCAACACCATCAGACATTTCATGACAGTTTCAGTTGCTGGAGTAATTGAGGGGTTGCTATTTATTTAGGATTCTGAGAGCTGGAACAAGCTGTTGTGCCTCCTATCAGACATCAATAAACAAGTTCATTTAGTGCTCCATAGCAGAAGTCAAATGATGTCTGACCAAGTCTCCTCTTGCCCGTGTACTATATTAAAAATGTTTCCAAACAATGTCTCTGCAGGACAAACAGCTCGTTGCTTCTAGCATGGATAACCTTCTTTTAAACACTTATCTTTCAGAATTATGCTATTATTGTTCAAGTAATGCTCTCCCTTTCACACTGCAGGCTAACCTCAGAAGGTTTTAAGAGGCTTTTGTCCATTATGACTTTCTTCTGTACAAGAAGCGGCTACTGACAGTTTGAATAATGGTCATTAAAGAACGAAAACAAGAAACACTCAGATGCAAATACTCCAGTCCTGCTCTGGGGGTGTGCTTTTCTCTCTCCATAGCACAGGAAGACTGAAGAATAATCTTGGATCTTAACTCAGGCACCTGAGCAAAACCAGATGACTATGTTTCTTCTAAGCAAGTCCTTTATCCTGGCATCTCCACATCTTCAGTTTGTAATCCTGCCAGGTGACTCAAGCAGAGGCCTGAAGACAAAGGAAGGAACATTCCATGGCCTCATGAAACAGGTTAGCTTTTCAAGAGCAAACTTGATCAGTTTTAGTATTGGTGTGTGAACAGAGCATTCAGGTAAGGGTGGCTTTTCACAAAAGGATAAAATTCTTCCAAGGCAAGGCTTAGAGACAGTTGTTTATGACAGTGGACTTCCCTTTGGAAGAGTCACTTTGAACAGTGTTAAAGGCAGCAAATCACAGATTACAAATACAAAAACAAGTCATTCAAGAAAAAAAATGCCTTTCATAACCATGTGCACACATTATCAGCAAGATCAAAGCGGCTCTATGTCTTAATAGCCATTGTTCCTCCTGTGGCTTGTTATTCTGGACTCACATTCTGCAAAAGCACTGCCCTTCAGCAGGAAGCTGTGTCAGCTGGCCTCCCCTTCCCTAGTGCTCCTGTTGGGTCACCATCCTGACCATTTTCAGTGCCATCTCTCCTTGATCAGATGGTACCTAGCACAAAGATTAAAGCACTTGGTAAGCAACTGCTACAATGAAGCAGACAGCAAGCATATCTGTTTTTCTGGCTGATAATGGTCTATCCCACCCCAAGAAATATATTATTTACCATATGTCCAGCCTTAAGAATCCAGAAGAAAGCAAAGTTCTTGTAAGCCTTGTAGAAAGCAGCTGTCTCAGTGGATTCTGGAGAAACATAGAGTGCCTTCCACTTTTGCTGGCTGAACTGGGCCAGATTAGGCCATTTCAGTTTCCGGATCCAAGCCTCCTGGCCTATTAGAGAAAAGAGATGATTGATTACAACTTGGGAGTTGTTCCAGTTCAGCTGGATGTCCACGGAACAATACACAGATTTAGTGGAAAGTCTCTACACTCAGAGCCTAAAACCAAATGTGCTTTGCCTAGGAAAATGGCAAAGGTGGTGTTCAGGACAAGCTGGAACAAAGCAGTGGAGCAAGTGAAAAAGCAAACACTGAAGATGAATATGAAATGGATTTAGGATTGCACAAACTCAACACTTGCTGCTTAGAGGTTCTATAGCCCTAGCAATTCTGTAATGTTTTGCTTTAATCCTCAAATGCCTTGAGTGTCCTGAGAAGGATCAGCTGCACCAAGTCCCCCTCTTGGAAATCAGAAGAGACACTGCATTGTTTGTTACAGTCACCCATCAAGAAGAGCCTGGAAAGGTTTTCCATTTTTGGTGCCTGCTAGCGAAGGTGGAGGTGAAGACAGAAAAATGCCCAACTCCAGCACACCAAAAGAGACAAAGCTTTAGTCTATCTCTGCACTACTGGAAGAATTTACATGTTGACTGCAGCTCAATTTTAGCTCAAAATACAATGAACTGGAGCCACACCAATTGCTTATCTATTTTGACAGCCTAAATGTTTCCTAATTTATTGATTGCTGTGTTGTTCGAGGTCATCTAAGTATCTGAGTGGGCAGAGACAGACAAAGGATAATGCCTTTCACAATACTGGAAGATGTCTGCACAGTCTGTGACTGCAGATTATTTAAACCAATACAAAGAGGTGAATGGAAGGAAGCACAGCAGTCTTGCAGCATGAGGCATTTCAGCAACACTTGGCCAGCCTCCCACACTGCCACTTGATCCATCCTGTATCTTGCCAGGAACAAACAAAGCCTTGGAGTGGCCAAAACGTGCAGGTGCCTACACACATTACTGAGCAGCAGGTGTGATCACTCAGCTGCACCCTCGCTGATTCATCACCAACACCCTTGTTCCATCTCACCTGGCACCACGCTCTCTGCTGCAGGCCACTCACTGAAGGCTGACCTGTGCTGCACACAAAAATGTAGCAAAATATGGCTTTTGGCCCAAAGATCAAGATCTTTAGGGAACAGCAGGAGAAGACAGATGAATACATACATGGAGATTATCCTATTTTCATTCATGAACAAGTGTAAATACATATGGATGTCTCTATCCAGAAGAATTAAGTGAATTATTAGCTACCTACTTACAGGCTTCACTGAAACAAGCAATCAATTGATGTTGCAGATTCATTCCCAACAGTATGATGGAAGTAAAGGAATTGCCTGTCTTAAGAGGGATGTAAACAAAACATGCTAAGAGCTGCTCATTTATGACTGCATATTTAAACACTGACAGATAGGAAGTTTGCACAGACAGGAGATCTGCACAGACCCAGGTACTGATATTACTGGCAACTTCATGTTCTACTCATCATGTGTTCTGTTCCCAACCCCAGTCAAGAAGTCAGGGCCTTACCCATGGTGTCAACAATGAGATCCAGCTGCCCATTATAGACTGTAACATTGACATTGGCTGCCAAAAGCTGATCAACAATGTCAATGACAGGTTTCATGAAGTCCTCAGCCATGTTCTCAAAGACTTTTCTGGACTGACCTGGTTGGAACCAGAAAGAAGACAAATTTCAACTGATGAAGAATGTCATCACCCAGCTGGGACGGAAGCAACTGGCTAAGGGGTCTATAAAAATGCACTTCACTGCTGCATAAACAAACAATAACAAAACTCAGTTCCAGCCTAGAGCATCAGCCAGTGATTTATCAGTGTGCATAACCACACAGAACCAGAAAGCCACTGTGCTCCCATTGCAGCCCACAGACAGCTCTGTAGCTTCCTGCTGTACACACACATGATGCTGGCATCAGTCCTTTATACCTTCACTTCTGTTTCACACCCTCCCCTCCAGATCATGCAGCATTACATGATACCAGATTTCTGGCAGAGGAAAACTGAGAGGAATTTCAGCAACATTGCACAAAAGACAAACTGGCTGCTGAGGCACTGAGGATCTTTTTCCTCCCCCTGTATTTTTAGCTGCTTGGCTAAAGATAGATACAAGCAGCAGAATCAGAACTACATCTGCTCCCCTAGTCCTGCCCCATTACATCTTTTCTGAGAATAAGTCTTCTTAGGCCCAAGGACAATGACAACTGAATGTAACTGCTTACTACAGAAAAGTGTCTTCCTATAGTCTGCAATACTGTAAAAGCAATAATGCAATTCATTAGATTCACGCTAGCAGACAAGGAAAGTACCTCCCCATTGCACACAGTCAGGAATTATTTTTAGCTTCTTTCTGATGGGTCCGTTCATAAATTCACTCAGGCTGTCCTTATGCATAGTTCTGACATGGCGTTGGTAAAGTCTGACTGAAAAAGAGACAAGACAGTGGTGTACTTACGGCACATTTCAGACCGTTACTCTGCACAGATAACAATTTTCAGGGTTGCAGTTGTGGCCAACAAACTCTTTGCTAACGAAAACGCAATACCACAGAGAGCTATTTGCTTACTAGAAACCACCAATATCAACCTTTATTTAGGTCAAGGGATGACATGGGAAGAACTCAACCATCCATTTCTATTTTTGGCTAACACAGCACTTCTTCAGGGGACCAGTGTCTGCTTTAGCCTCTTGGTACAGACATGGTTTCTCCTCAACAGAGCAGTTATTTCTGAGCTGCAGTGCTTTACTTTGGGGAGTTAACTGTGTCACCTTCCCTACTGAAGCCAACAGAAAGATAGAAAGAAATTCTATGCATGTGTTTCTCACATTGATGCATAAACATCATGGAGGATGAGAGTCTAATCAGACTACTTATATTGATGAGACATTTGTGTCCCAGCTTGGGGACAGAAACAAAAGACATTAAGAGGAAGTAACTTAAAGGTCATAAAACTATGTCACAATAACAGTGACTACTTCCTCAGAGTAATTTGCGCAGGATGCATAGGTGGAGGTGTAATCTGCAGAAGGGCTGTTCCACATTCCTATTTATCCCTATTTATGCAACAGCAAACAAGTTCTAGTCAGAATATCCATGTCCTTCGGATCTGAAGGCCCCGTTTTAAGGATGTGCTAAATTGAGGCTGTTCCCAGTATCAGAGTCAAAGGTATGTGAATACAGACACAGGGCCTCAGAAGCTCAAGCACTTTAATCCAACTTACTGAGATGGAGATTTTCTTGTTCATCTGATTTCATTTCTGGAACCTCCTTAGTCATGATGTTATAAAAGTTCACATTGTCTGTGTTCTGAAAACACAAGATAGTTTCGGTAACACATCACAAAAACGTTTCTCACATATGAGGAACAGACTCTTTTTTGAATAAAAAGAGGTAAGTAAATGCTAAATTAATTAGGGTGCAATGTGACTTGCCACTTCATCTGCTTCAGGAAGAAACTTATGGAAAATCTTTGGTTCTACATGTGCTTTGAGAAGTGCGGAAGAGATTTATCAAGTCTGTATAGTTCACATATGGGCTGTGCCTGAGATGCTATTTACTCCTCTGAAACGGATGTGAAGCTACAGGAAGGCTGACACCCCGCAAATGACTGCAGATTCTCATTACTCATTATAGAGAGCTACAGTGCCAGATGATGCTTTCAAATGGTCTCTTCTGCCAGACCCAGTCCAGCCTGATGCTGCCTCTTGCTCAATATACAATGCTTTCTCAAGACCACGGACGTAGATCTGAGCTAGCCTTGCTGACATCTAGATACGTCCAAGAATTGCAGAATAGGAGCTGATACAGACAGCAGGCTGCCTGCATCCAAAGAACTAGCGCCATCAGTGCTGCCATTAAATAAGCCACTCAAGATTCCAGAAGCCCTGCTTTATGCTATTTTTGAATTTTTAAAGTTCTGATGCTTAGGCCAGAAATCAGCTCATAGCAGACTAGAATTGAAGTGCCTGCACCCTGACAGCAATGTTGCAACTGGGAGGAGAAGAGAAGCAGACTTGAAGAGAAAGGCAAAATGGGGAACCACAAGTTCCTTCCAAAGAGTAAGAAGTGAAAGCCAACTACATGCAAAACACTGTTAGTTATGACACAAACCAAAACAAGAGCAAGAAAAGGAAGAGCTCCAGATTAGTCTTTCAATTTCAGGAAGCCAGAGCCTTTCTTGTCTAAACCAAAAAACACAAGAAAGAGTAAGACTTTGGAGCAACCCTTCAACAGGAAGAACCAGAGCAAAGATTTACCTACCTTTTAAGCTGGAACTCGCTAAATAACAAGACGCAGTAACCCACAGTAACAGGACACTGAGGTTCCTTTTCCATCCTGTGCACCTAGTGTAGTTCTTTAAACACAAATCTGTGCTTAACTTGAAATCTCTGTCTTGCTGAATGTAGTTTTTCAATATACAACACTTTTCAAGCACACCTTGGTCATTTAGGTTGAAACTAGGTTCTACAGAAATCAACAAGACTTGCTGCAAGCTAAAAATTGCCTGTTTAAATGATATGCTAGGTTGAAACCTTGATGCCAGACTCTAAAGACACGTACATCTCCCTACCCAGCACCATTCACAATCACTCTGTGGTGCACAGCAAACTGCTCTTTTACATCAGCACTGGGCTAAAACAGCTACTGCAGGGCATTGAGGAATTGACTCAATGGTCACAGAAATGATAACCTGAAACTGAGAACTGCCCCAGGCACCTGTTATTTGATAATGCTGGTCAAATATCTCACCTCCTCAATGACGCCTTCAGCCTTGCCCCAGAGCTCAGTGGCCAAGCCATATTGATTTTTATTTATTGCATCCATTATTTCTTTAGCAATAGCTGTCACTTCTGCTAGACCATTATCATCAAGGAGAGACTGGAAGACAGACACAAAGGTGGACAGCGTTAATATAATTTAACATTAATTTGCCTCTAACAGTCTCCATGCATTCGAGGTTTTATTCTGGCTAAGCGCTAACCTTAAAAATCAACATCTATTTATACTGTATAGCAGTACAAGGATCAGGTGACGACCAAGAATTTAAGGTGGTACTTACAGTGCTGTAAAGGTAGGGCCCCCAAGACAGCACAGAGTCTATAGGAACAGAACAGATTTCAAACATCTAAGTTTTTGACAATTTTACTTTTCCTTTGTTGTATTAAGAATTATTGTGACAGAAATATGTGGAGATGAATTAATCAGTAAGAAAGTACCGTTGGCTCAGTGTAGCCCAAAGGTTATGTACCAACAAGCAGGGTCTTTACAAATCCTGAGAACCAATAAGAGCACCACAATGTTATCTCCCTAAACATCAAGCAAAGAAGTTTTTTTTTAAAGCAACACTCAGGTTCTTACCAAAATGTTCCCACTCAATACTGCAATGCATTGGTAGGACACAGAGAGAGATCTGACAAGTGACACTCACAACTGATCAGGCCCACAAGTTACAGGGGAAAAAAATAAAATCAAGTTATAAACCAAATCTGTTTTATAACTTTGTTTATAAGGTCTCAAAGATCAGCTGGTAGGAGACAGACAGGAGTTTGCTTGAAACTGTCCCACACTGTAAAGAATTTGTAACACCTGTGTTTGCCAATCTCACTGAAGGACCAAGAGTCCTTTATTTGCTTTTTGTTCCCACCCCTCCCCTCCCCCAGCCTATTTCTCCCAGGTTTGTGAGCACACCAGTTCCTCAGCACAAGGTCTTCTTGTGCAAAGGAAGATAAAACATGAGTTACAATCACGTGAGTCATTTGGTGGCCACATTCTAAGGGCAGTACATCTCATCACCACCTCACTTCAAACACAAGCATCCTCCCTCCTCAGTGACTTTGCTCTCTGACTTCCCATGAGGTCCATTCTAAAGGCACATTCTTGAAACACAGCTTGCTGCACTATTTCTTCTTGATTTACCAGTCACACTAAGAGATTTAGTTCACTTAAGACAAGGCTAGCAAATTTTACTCCAGGTACCTGTGGAATGATAGAAAAACCCCAACAAAACAAACCAACAACAACAAACCACCCACAGCCTGAGAATTTAAAACTTACCTAAAGGAGAAATCCATGAGTCTCCAAGAGCCGTCCCTATAAAATTACACTTTATGGTCCCTTTTTGAACAGCCTTGGTGAATAAGAGGAAAACCAAAAGTCAAACAAAAACAGTGAACTTTTAATTTTACATTCGTGACTCCAGAACTGGTTTTCTTTATGTGAAAAAATTAAATAACAGTCTAAATGAGGCGACAGGGACAGCGTAACCCATGAAATAGAAGTACACTGTGTTTTAAAGTGAACTACATCCTTTAACTACTTACGTCGTGCAGCTCTAAAGCAATGCCAGCAGCCATTTTACCACCATAAGATTCAGAAAATATGTAGAATGGGATGTTCTGGAGAAAGAGAAATGCCACACAATGAGCCCACTGGGCTGACTGCTTCCCACAGAACCAAGGCACTGACTGTTCACCTCTCACTATCAAACACTGCATATTTTTCTCATTCTAAGCTGCAGATAGAATCTCCACAATTTCCTCATCTAATTACTGGGGTAAGTTTTGAAGCAGACACTTCAGTATTTGGAAACTAGAAAGAGCCATAATATGTAACATTCTTCTCCTATCACAGGCCAGACAAGAATCTACCCCACTGCTTACCTAACTAGTACCAGATTCAACATACAGCTTCTGAACTGTGGGAAATAAGAGACAGGGGTGATATGTGCACTGCTTCCCACTAAATGCTACCTAGGAGCAAATACTGCCCATCTAAAAGTCTGTTTGCTAATTCTTTCTGAGATCTGTTTAAAAGCAAAGAAAAATATTATTCTAACCAAGAATTCAGTTCACTTACCTGGAATTCTGTTCTACACGTGAAAAATTGTTCAAGAAAAACCATCATATCAGAAACTACTGCAGTAAGGTTTTTGGCAAACACATCACAATCATCCACGTAACTGAATCCAGCACCCACAGGGTTATCCACAAACAAGATACTGGCTGCCTGCAACTGTATGAGCAGAAAGAAGGTGCAGTTCTTAACAGATTATCCCTGTAAAACAGTTTACTAACCACATTATTTTAGAATTAAATACTACAGTTTTATTGAAATTTAGAAGTATTTTCCATTTAATCATCTGTTTACACACGAGACACACATTTGCAAACAGTAATCAGAAGATGAATTATCTACTATACCCAGGTTGTATTTCTTGGTTTCATTCCTTTGTCTAAAGGACCAATTTCTTCAAAGTTCCCAAATCCAGAGCCTGAAGCTCCTGGACCTCCCTGTGGGGAAACACCAAATGGTGAGTAAGTGAAAAGGCAGTGTGGTATGAGAATGACAGATGAGCGAAAATAGAAGCCAGTGAGCAGAATCCGGGTTGTAAATTTTAAAACCAGCTTTTTCATTCCACATTAACTTGCAAAGCCAGGTCTTCCTCAGCCTCTTTCACTGCGCGTACACAGACCATTTCCGAAAGCACGAATTTAAAGACAGGAACAATCACCCACTTATGAAAGCACCTCATGAGTTGCTCTGTGTTTGCAGCTTAAAAAACCCTTCCCTTTACTGCCTTTACTGAAAGTAAAAGTTAGGCATCTACAGAGGCTTGCAGGTCATTAGTTTTATTTTCATGTACTGCACGGGTGCTTCACTGTGGAGAAATAACCCAGAAAGGAAACCAAGTCATCAAGTAATTATATTTAACATTTATTAGCCTGTGAAATGTCCTACTGCAGGTGAGCACACAACACTGCCTTGGATCAAACTGTGACTGAATGGGACCAATCTCTCAACTCTCAGAGTCTCTCTTAGTTGTTTCCATTTAGAAATCTCTCTAAATCTCTGGTTATTTTATCATTCTTGGAACATCATTTAGCCTGCAAGCTGTTGGGCAAAGGAACTGTGATGCTCAATGTAGTTTGCGCTGTCTGGCACAAAAAGCACTGCCGCTCTATAGAAGATAAACACATCCTCTATTTCTGTAGCTTATGATGAAATAATAGAATCACTAAGGCTGGAAGAGACCTCCAAGATCAACACACCTCAATTGTCAACCCAGTACTACCATGCCCACTAAACCTGTTTCAAATGCCTCCAATGATGGTGACTCCACCACCTCCCTGGGCAGTCTGTTCAAATACCTGATCACTGTCTCAGTGAAGATATTTTTCCTAGTCTCCAATCTAAACCTCCCCATACACAACCTGAGACCATTTGCTCTTGTCCTAAGTTATTCACAAGGTGAATAATCTAGAATCTGACAATTTCAAATCCTCTTTCTGTAAAGCTGCAGGACACTTAGGAGGCTGAACCCAGCACAGACAGGAAGAATTCTCTCTTTTGGTGTCTTTCACCAAACCTCACCTGGAGCCACAAGATGAGAGGCAACTCTGTGAAGTCTTTGGTTGGGTTGTTTGCATAGTAGAGCCACCAGAACATGTGTGCCTTACTTCGAACTTGCACATATCCCCACAGCTCTTTCGGCTCCTGGGGCTGCCTCAGCACTACACCTTTGGGGGGAATAAAAACCAAAATCAGCTAGGTGCAAAGGCTCAGCTCTGGACTTTCCATTGAATTTATTCCAAAATACAACACTTCATCTTGGCTGGGATAGTAAAAAGTACTTCCATTAAGACAAACACTGTAAGAAACCTGTCCGTACTTCCACCTCCATGCAGGCGACTTATCACCAACGAATGGAGCCAAGGGTGTAATTAAGCACTCAAACTTATCGGCGCCTGACCTTACAGCAATGAGTTTTTTTCAGGCCACAGCGCCCAGTCTTTATTGGCCCACAGGCCACAGCGCTGAACGGGTTACACTGGTGTGGAGAACATCCCACCTCCGTCAGCCCTCGCTGCACGGTGGTGACACGACGATGGGGCCGGTCTGCCCCCTGCAGCCCCCGGCCGAATGTTCTCGGGGGTTAAACGCTCCGTCCAGGGGATCCCTGTGCTCCTGTCAGCCAGCACCGGCCCCTCCAGCCCCCCCCGCTCGCTGCCTTCCGTAGCTTCTTCCTCTTCACCGCCCCTAGCCGCTGCCCAGGAGCAGAAGGGGCCTAGGGGGTCTCTCTGGGCAGGGCCGGCAGCAGTTCCACCATGGGAACTGCTCCCTGCTGTGGGAGAGCCCTCCCGCCGCTCCGGCCGGCTCAGTCTGCAGGGGCTGAATTCACCTTCTCGCTCCACAAGAGCCTAAGTAGGGTGGAAGTCGGGGTCACGAAGACGCCGTCCAGTCGGGGCGGGAGAGGCACGGGACGGACCCACCCCGCTCAGCTCGGTGCCCTGAGACCCTCCCTCCGACACTGCCCGGTCCCCGACGCCCCAGTCCAGTACCTGCCACCGCCAGCAGCAGCCCCAGCCCGGTTGCAGCACCCAGCACTCTCATCCCGCCAAGATCTCCCAGCGCCCGCGGCGTCACGTGCCGGGGACCGGGACAGGCCCCACCCCTCCCCGCCCCGGGGGTGTGGCCCCAGAGCTCGCGCTCCTCCCGCTGCTTTTTGTCCCTCGTGGGGCGCCGTTACCCTGTCGCCCTCTCCCCGGCCCGGTTTCCCTCCCCTAAGATGGCAGCGGCCGGTGGCAGCGCTGTGCGGCTGCGGCTGGTCTTCGACTACCCGCCGCCGGGCAGCCCGGGCTGCGCGCTGTGCTGGCTGCTGCTGGAGCCCGGTCAGGTGCGCCTCGTCACCGACCTCCTCAGCCTCATCCGGCACCGCTTCGGCTTCAGCCGCCGGGCCCGCCTCAGCCTCTTCCTGGACGGGGCCCTGCTGCCGCCCACTGAGAGCGCCCGCCTCGTGCGGGACAACGACTCACTCCGGTACGGCGGGGTCTGGGCTCGGCCGCCGGCACCAGAGTCGGGGGGGTGCCTCTGGGAACCGGAGGAGAGGTTGGACAGCGCCGGCCTTTCCCGCTGCTGCTGGGGACGGAGCAGGCACCGATCCTCTCAGCCCCCGGTGTCTGCGGAGGACCGGCCAGCGCTGAGGGCGGATGCTCTCAACAGCGGCCCCGAGCTGCCGCAGTACGAAGGGACCCAGCAGAGCCTGAGCCCTTCGCGAGCGTTTGGGAGAGCAACCCAATCCCAAAAGACAAGCTTCCCTGAGCTGCTCACACATAGGAAAAATGGGTTAATAGTTCTGAACAGTAACTTCTGTTTCGGATTTTTTTTTGACAGAGTAAAATTGGAAGAGGTACTTTCAGATGATTATGAAGAGGTAGATGATGAGTTCTTCTCTACACCAAAAGAAGGCAAAAGAAAGCACAGACAAAAACAAGAAAAGGAAGAATTTTCTAGAAATGAAGAAGATTGGCATAAAAAGGAAAAGAAAAAAAATAAACATAATTCTGAGTATTCCTCACACAGGGAAGAGGCCTCTGTAGATATTTGGGACACTCTAAAAAAGCACAAGAAAAGAAAAAGAAGCAAACTCAGAGAAGGTAAGGAAGAGAATTCTACTGGCCAATCTAAAAAACCTAAAGCAGAGAGGGAGAAAACACAAAAGAAGGATGGAAAGCAGACAAAGGCTGCTGCAACAAAGATGGGTTTAGAACAGACAAATGAGAGACTTTATCAAGATTCTGATAACAATAACACCAAAAATATCACAACACAGTCCAGGAGAAAGACTGTGGGATTTTCAGATTCCTCCAGCACATCATCTGACAGCGACAGCAGTGAATTAAACGTAAAGCACAGGAAGTCTTCCCATAAACCTGTAGTGGCAACACTTCCCAAAGACAAATCCCAAACTGCTGCAAATTCTGATTTGAAAACTGTCATTTCTAATAAAGTGACTGTAAAGCCTAACACTGACAATTCCACTAAAACTGCAATTAGTAAAAATGCTAAAAAATCTGAGTCCTCTAGTTCAGATTCTGACTCAAGTACACAGGAGGAGAAAGCAGCAACTGCACAACACGGTACTGCAAAGGAAAAGTTGCTGCCTAACAATGCAGCAGCTGTAAAACCCAACAAGGCTCCCAAAGCAAAGACCTCCTCATCAGAGACCGATAGCTCAGATTCAGAAACATCTGTTCTTAAAAAACCTGCAGCAAATGCTGGACTGAGTAGTTCCATAGTAAGGAACAGTACTAAACAGTTGCCAACCAGTCAAGGACCGCTTGCCAGCCCAGGCCGTGGAAGGGGGCGTGGAACAGGAGAGAACTTCTGGAGAGGACCTAGGGGCCGTGGGTTTTGTGCGATGATGAAGGGCCAAGGCCGTGGGAGAGGAGCAAACCCTGCCTTCTATAACTACAGCAGTGAAGGCCAGAAACAGAGGCAGTTAAATGATGTTCTGACAAACGTTTCTGTTCTCGTCCAGGTGAGTGACTGCATAGTCATAGGTCGCCTTTCTCTTGCAGCTTTAGTGATACAGAAAAACTTACAGGTTTAAAGTAATCTGTAAAAGGAGTAATAGATTAGTAGGATTAATAGGATGATCTTAAACGTAGTGAAGCTTTCATATCTCCATTTAGCAGCCAGAGGAAGTGTTTATGAAACAACGTGTAAGTGGTTATGTATCTCAAAGCACTTAGATACATTCCTCACCCTTCTCAGAACCTGTTACAATCCATGCACCATAAACATTATCTTCTGGTTTTACTAATGACATTAATGGGTTTTCTGTTTACTTCACAGAGTCCTGTGGAGGTCCCCAAGAGAGACTATAGTGTGTTACCTCTTCTAGCAGCTCCACCACAAGTAGGAGAAAGAATTGCCTTCAAGGTAAAAAGCTTGTGAAATGCAGAATGAAATTGCTCCACTGGGGCACTGCTGAGTTCTGCAGGACAGCACAGTCCTGACAATGAGAAGTTAACACTGAAGAATCACAGAACATTAGGGATTGGAAGGGACCTCGAAAGATCATCTAGTCCAACCCCCCTGCCAGAGCAGGATCACTTAGACCAAGTCGCATAGGAGTATATCCAGGCGGGTTTTAAATGTCTCCAGAGAAGGAGACTCCACAACCCCCCTGGGCAGCCCGTTCCAGTGCTCTCTTACATTGTTCTAGGACTCATATTTCCAGTTAGCAAATTGTTTTTGTCTTACTTCTTATTTGTTGGGTTTTAAATTTTTTTTTTTAAACTTAAGCAGATGGTTCAGCACTTAGTCTTGTGTTTAACGCTTGTAGGCAGCTCTGGAAGTATTCGCTGCTGCTGTCTCTCTAGTGTCATCTTTTCCCATACAAAAAAAACTTAACAGTTGACTCTCAGAAATTCTTTTGACTTGGCACATGCTCCAAACCATTGTAAAAATCAACAGTTAAATGCATTTCCTTAGACTGCCTGTATTTGTGTAACATGAAGAAAAGTCTACAGAGTCTTCCAGTGTAAATTGCCGTGTACTTTAGCAAGTACATGAGCCAGCCCATGGGTAACAGGGTTTTCTGGATGCGTCTGCACAGTGTCTCTCTACCTTGGGCATGTTTTTAAGGTTTAAATATCAATGTCAGAAAGATGCATGTTACCACTTTTTCCAACATGCTAGGCAAGTCAGCATTAAAATTAAATGCTACAAAGAGAACATGAAAAAGTAATTGCTATGTTGTTGTTTCTCTCCATAGTGTTGGTACAATACTATTGCAAATCTTACCACACAAATAATTATACTTTGCTACAAAATAAGAAAGTAAATGACAATGAAATCACTGCAGTTGAGGAGAGTGGGATCTACCTCCTCAACCTCCTCTTGCAGTCTGACCTGAACATAAATCTGTTGGAGCAGCGAGTCATGGGACTGTGATTGGCATCAGGACACAGGAGTGGGAGACTTTGTTCTTGCACTTTCGCCTTGCTGAAGAAACCACATCTGGGTACAGATGGCGTCATCAAAGATCAGGAAAAGCTGTAATTTATTATTTGTGTTTATTTCAACAGCGCTTGGAACTAACTGAAAATTACAGTCCTGAAGTTTCAGAATATAAGGTATGGGTTTTCTTTCCTCCTTTAATTCACTTATGAAACTATTAAAGGTAAGATAGGGCCTAAATATTTTGTCATTGTGCAGTATTTTTCTTCTTGTCCAGTTGACTCTGCAGTCAGTGACAATAAATAACTTTATTGGTAAGTTTACCGATGCCAGTAACTTCAGACCTGAGCTGAGCCTTAATACTTTGCAGATTGTACCCATGAAGTGTTTGACAGGCAGATGCACTCCTCTGTGATCAAGTACCACAGTGGTTGTACATGTGGAATAGTTATCCAGGGCTGAACTGTATCTCACCCAATTCTTCTTTTGTTCTTTTTGTGAAGGAAGGAAAAATAATCAGTTGGAACGCTGATAAAAAACAGATAGAACTTGAGATCCTTTCATCGTCAGCAGGACAATGTATGTACCCTGGGACACCAAATGCTTCTTGTTGCATCGCTTGGATAACAGTTAGTAGGAAACACCCTTCATGTTTCGGGAATATTTTAAATTTCCTTGGTTTCCTTCTTAACTCACCCCTTCCCTTGTCACTCCCTTCCCAGAAAGTCTGCTTAAACAGACAAGTTCTAACACTTGCTCCTTCTGTTGAAGCTGCTCTTAGGTACTTACAGAATGAAATGTGTCCAGTCAGTAAACAAGCAGTAACTCATCCCAACTGTGGTTTCATTGCCTGAAAAGTTTTAAATTATTATATGGAATTACAGAGAAAATTGTAGATCATAATGGTGTTCTTTGCACTGTCAGTTGAGTCACTGTCTTCAGTGGACATGGAACTGGATAAAGTGCACTTCAGATACATGAAACTGACTGCCTCTTGACATTTAATGTTTGGACTGCAGTTGCCGTTTGAGTCAGCCTCAGTAAGAGCTCTTCTCTCAAATCTACGCAGTGTGCTGGTGCTGAACTTTCTCATGCAGGCAGTTATACTGGATAATTTCTGTGACACTGGTGTGCAGCATTTGGTTTTTACCTCAGATTTTTTTTTTGCAACTGTAAACTCAAACACCCAAACTTGAAAAAAAGAAACCCACACCAGCTGGTTTTTTTGTTGTTTTTAAGGTGCTAAAGAGCCAGGGAAATTCGATCTGGTTTACCAGACTGCAGATGGAGCAGAACTGATCGAGTACGCTGTTCCTCAGGACACAAAGGTGGGTGGTGGCCTTTTCTAAAGCCTGTACAAGTTTGTGTAGCTGACCCAGGTCCTGCTCTGTAACTGTGTGCATCTCAGAGAGATTTCCTTTATGACAATTCATCTGATTAAAATAATGGGAACCAAAATAATCCTTCCTTTCTAGCAAGAATATGTGTGAGTACAGGAATAACTTCTTGCATGTTACTCTAGATTCAAAACCAGTCAAACTGTAACGTTTTTTTTTGGCTAATAGACCAAATGATCTCGTGTGTAGATAAATCACCAGTTCTTAGAAGGTGATTCAGGTCACATACTTTTTCTTAACCACAATTTTCCTTCTCAGGGTGTTGAGCAACTTGAGGGTCATCAAAAAGGTCGATGAATGGCAGAAAGTACCTGTGGTCTTTGTTCAGCGGTGCTACTGTTCCAAGTATAGACAAAGCGTAGCATAGGAGAAATGGCATCTGCTGGTCTAGCTTGTACATACTAAGGGTTGTCTGTGTTCTCTTTTCAGATAACTGAAAGCTGGGATGCATTGATTGAGCCAAGACTGATTGTTGAGCCTTCAGTTAATGGATTCAGCATTGAAAAGGGAACAAACCAAGATGTGAACAAATGTAACTAATAGTACAGACTTGTTCTGTGAATTACTGCCTCCTAGGTCTGGGTGCACAGGTGCACTGGTGGATATTTGTAATAAATGGTTTTAAAGAGAAATAAACACATTTTTCTTAGGATCTGTTTCATGTAACACAAGACTACTTTGTTTATTATAGGAAGCCTGCAATGTGGATCCATTGATGTTCTGGGTTTTTTTCTTAATAGGTGCTTAATAACAATTTTTATATCCTACTGCTGTGAGCAGGAGAACTGGAATGGTTTGATCAAAAGGCTGAAGTACAATCTTGTACTGTCAGTAACTCCACTTAGATGTGTGGGTTTGGCTAGGACTGTGCCACACAGAGGTAGCCTGCTGTAAGGTGAATTACAAACAACATTTCAAATTTGAATATAAATATTATTAATGTCTACACCTCTACAGCTGACAGCATGATACAAGTGCTGTGACTTTGCAGCTGTTTGCAGGATTCACCTGAATGTGTCAAGAAAAACTTGGGTATTTCAAGCTTTGTGATTCTGACAGGCAGATAAATAGTGATGGTAACTGTCAGTTTTGTCTAGAACCAGTGGAATATAACAGCATCACTGGCAAAACTGTGTCCTGCTGTGCGTAGTCTCTGAACATGTTTGTCTGGTTTGGTTCATTTGTTTTGAAGCAATCCCTTTTGTCATTTACATGCTGAACTTACTGTGCTGCCTTTGTTCCCTTCACCTCTGCTAATTACTAGCATGGAGGTAGCACCTGGTATCCATGCAGCACTGGCACCATTGTAAGTCTTCTAGATTAAGAGGGTTGCTCTCCTGGGTAGTTTACTGTTAAACAGAAGCCATGGGAAAAAAACCCCACCAAACCTAGATATAAGCACCTGTAAAATTGTATGTCGGGGTTTAGTGAATGTGTACTCTGCCCAGTGCATGATTACATTAAAACACTGCACACCTTTGCATTGTCTCTTGTCATCATTGTCTTTTGTTTGTGAATTGATCACTTTTGTATGAGTAAAACTCACTTGTGGTTTGTGGTTCTCTTTAGTTGCCATTATTTTATGCTAGAATTTGTTTTTCAGAGCAACTGTCAGGTAGATTTTTCTGTGGATATTCTTATAAATAATAGGAAGTCAATTGCAGGCACTCTAGCACAGTCATGCTGGGATTACTGATTTTCTAAAGGAAATTGTTAATTATGAATTCTTAGGAAATTGCAAAAACTAAGCACAAGTATTTCACAACATTTTAGAGCAGGATTCACCTCTCATTCCAGTGCCTTTTGGCTACAAATGGCTACACAGTTACCTGGCTGAGATTGAATAGATGATGGCTGAGAACAAATACGCCCCTGAGAGGATGTTCTGAAGAGAACTTCTTGAATTTGTTTATTCATTGCTAGCATGAAACTACTGTTTGAACATGGAATGTAAGCAGAGTCAGTGCAGTCTGAGGCAGCTGGCTGACTGCCCTTGTCACACACAAGGTTCCTCACAAGGGGGAGCTGAGGTCGAAAAATCTGGAACAGGATGGAATGTGAATCCCAGAGGGAGCTGATGATACTCTGAAGAAACCCTTCCTGGCCCTAGATTCAAGTTCTCTTGTGAGTCCCTTTGCTGGATGTAGGGATCATCTAGCTTGTAAACAAGTTCTGGTAATGTCTAGTGCACTCAGGTGACTGATGGAAAGAGGTGGATGTAAAAATGACCCAGCCTTGGATTACTTTGATACCCTGTGTATACAGAGGTGACTCTTGGGGAGTTGTGAGGACAGCTCAGCCCTGAGTTGTCTATTAACCATAAACCAAACAGGGCAGTGCTGCATCATTCAAAGTAGTAGAACCCAAGCTGAGCTTTGAAATCCCTCAAACAACATGTGATTCTCAATCAAAACCACTATTCAGTTGCTTAAGAAAGATAAAGAGAAGCTGGAAGGGTTCAGCAGCGGCTTCAGCTGACAACCTTGTACCCAAAAGATCACAAGATAAAAGGAGTAAAAAGAAGAGCCTACAGAGGTAAAACTCACATGAGGATGAATAAAGAAAGGGGAAACTCCATTACCTCACCAAAGATAAACATTGCAGTTGGTATAATCCACTCAGGCACAGTCTTCCCCACAATCACATACATCTGGGGATAAAGCCCCCGAAATCTGGGTTAGGAGTGGGGCGTCACCTCTGTGATTAGGCAGCAATCTAAGACTTGTTAATAACAAGTAGATCAAAGGGTTGATTTTTAGTGGCACTTAATCACTAACCAATTTAAAATTAACAAGGTGATTCAGTAGAACATGTTAGAATCAAGACAGCAACTTAGCTACAGATTGGATGATGAAAAGATTCACACTAACTTGCTTACAGGATGTCCCTAACAGACATAGACATAACCACAGAGCACACAAACAGTTACTTGCATCCAGTGAAATAGATCAAATCAAACTCATGTTAAGCAAGAGGTGAACAAAAAGAGAGGCCCAGTCTATAGCTAAAACTTCCCTCCCCAGTTTAGAGCAAATACTCACAGTGTCTCTGCAGTCCCAACACATGGTAATTGAGTCTCCAGAACAGCAACTTCATCCTGGTCTTTCACACAGTTTATATGCAAGACATGTCCCAACACAGGGGAGATGCTGAACCCAGCCTACTGCAACTGAGGAAAGATCAGAGGGTCTTACTTTAAGATCACTATTAACAGTGTCTGAGATGACTGACTTCCATCAGATACCTTCCCACTCTAGCCCATCCCAGATATTGAAATATTTTGGCTTTTTCTGCCAACTGCTGAGGTCCAGAACACCGATTTTCAGTGTTTGGATTGCCCCCGTGTTGGCCTTGTCTCAAGTGCAGCTGTGTTTGATTATCACCACCCAAGTACTGATGTACCAGGCTATCAGGCAGTGACTATCTCTCAAGTGATAGGGAAGACACCAAGGAGGTGTTTCCCTGGTCTGTTTTGCTGTCTTTCACAATCTGAGCCTGTTACTGTTGGTTGATTCTTTGTCGCCTTGGGAGAGTTGGAGGCAGAAGAAGTCTGTACCACTACAGTACAAGACAACTGGAGCATATTACTAATGCAGGTAGAAGTTAATGTGAGGTGTATAACGTAGGTTTACAATGATAATTCAGATTTAGTCTTTTAAAATAACTGGCTAGGAAATTCTTTCAGAGCACTAATTACAACAGATAAACTATTGCTTCTTTTGTGTCCTTTAAACGTTTCCTGAACATCTTTGGAAGACTCTGTGGCTGAAGGTAAGCAAAGACACATACACACACACACCCCCCCCCCCCCAATTCCTTGCTAATGTTTTCCTAATAATACTAAAAGGGTCATTGTCAGCTGTCCACATCAGGAGTCCTTCGGCTACAGGAAACAGTGGTGAGCAGGTGGCTGCTTCTGCTGCAGCCCACCTTCTGGTGTCTTTTAAATAGTTGGAGGGAGGAAGGTTGTCACGGATTTGGAGTTGGGGTCCAAACGTTTTCTTAGCGTTGAGCACACCCTTGCAAGTAGCAGTGAACATGGCTGCGGCTGTTGGGCTGCGCTGGAGCGTCTAGAGTTTCCTTCAGTCCAGGCTGGGAAGGGAGTGGGGCAGGCTGAGGTAGTTCACGTCTGAAACTATTCACAGTGGTTCACAAACCGAACCCGAGACCTCGCAGGCACTGCGGCCGCTCGGGACCTCTAGGACCGTGGCATCGCAGGGCCATTCCGGGGGAAGCAGCGGCCGGGGTTCCCCAGCCCCACCCATCTCGCGGGGCAGAGACCGAGCATCCCCTTGCAAGCCACAGGCAACGAGACCCCGCTCTTGGGGAGGGTCCAGGCGACCGTCCAGAGCTGCCGCCCCTTCCGTCGGGGCGGAGACCTGCCGCCCCTTCCGTCGAGGCGCAGACCTGCCACGTAAATTCGCGGAAATCACCAGCCCAGTTTCGATCCTGGTTTCTGGGGCGTCGGGCCAGCGGCAGAGGGGCGATGGCGAAGATGGAGCGTCCCGTGACGGAGCTAGAGCTGTCAGGCCTGGAGGAAGAGCTCACCTGCTCCATCTGCCTCTGCCCCTTCAGCAACCCCGTGACGGTGCCCTGCGGACACAACTTCTGCGGCTCCTGCCTGGATCTGTCCTGGGCCGGGCTGTCGGGGAACTTCAGCTGCCCGCAGTGCCGGGCCACCTTCCCGAGCCGCCCGCAGCTGCAGAAGAACACGGTACTGTGCCGGGTCGTGGAGCAGCTCCAGGGCTCCATCGGGGCCAGAGCTGAGGAAGAGGAGGAAGCAGTGGGGTCCGAGGGGCATCTGCCCCCCATCTTGTGCGACAGCTGCTTACAGGCTCCAGCTGAGCAGACCTGTCTGACCTGCACCGCATCCTTCTGCTCTGAGCATCTGCTGCCGCACCGCGAAAGCCCCGCGTTCCACCGCCACCAGCTCTGCCCACCTCTGCGTGACCTCCAGCAGTACAAGTGCCCACAGCATGACAAGCTCTTCGAGTTCTTCTGCAGCCAGCATGGCAGCTGCATCTGCTCCCTGTGCCTCTTGGGACACAAGATGTGTCACACCAGTCCCCTGCAGCTTGCCAAAGCCAATGCTGAGGTAAGCGGTATGGCTGTCTGGGCCCTCCCTGGGGATGGAGCATCTTCCAAGGGGTACCTGGAGCTCTCCTTTGCACTCACAGAGTGTGTTTGATGCCTGGGTGCTGGGGTCATGGGCTGAGGAGTGCCAGCAGGAGGCTGGACCAAGACTTGGACCATAGTCCTGTGCTGGCCTTCAGCAAACCGTTTCCACCCTCCAATGTGTGTTCCAGCACATCTTCAGAGTCATTGCCTGCGATTTCCTCCTCTCTTTAAGATGGTGCTCTGAGGGCCTGGCAAGGCGCTGTCATGGAGTTGATTGCCAGCTCCTGTCTTGGGCTGGTCTGATGGATGAGGTCCCTGCGGATGTCACCCACAGCTTCCAGCCTCCCTCACTGCTCCCTGCCAAACTGTTGGGTGGGCGTTGCTCAAACGTGCTCTTAAGAAGCAAAGAATACAAAAGTAACCTAGGGAGGTGTCTCTCATCCATAGTAGTCAGAAGGAAGTTCTCAACAGAGAAGAGAAGGAAACCTGTCCATCATACCTTACAGACTAGCTGGAAATCAGAGGGCAGAGGAGTAAAACATGCTTGTGAAGTGACCACACTCTCACCTGTTCAGTGAGCCTGTGTACTGCTTAGCTTCAGAAGTCACCCCGTTTTAGCTTAGCAGCATCTTGAACTAAAGGAATAGGTTATTGACATCTGAAGAACTAATTTCTCAACTGAAATGAGAGAGGTGAACAGTAGTGTTAACCCAGTGCTCAAAGTCCAACCTGACAGCATATTCTCAGCCCCGGAAACTGCTGTGCTGATGAAAGCACCCAGTCTGTACTGG
>JAOXOE010000787.1:8919575-8933332 GCA_028565055.1 Phoeniculus purpureus
TGTCAGCAAACTTGCTGAGGGTGCACTCAATGCCTCTGTCCATGTCACTGACAAAGATGTTGAACAAGACTGGTCCCGGGACTGATCCCTGAGGGACTCTGCTTGTCATGGGCCTCCACTTGGACATGGACCCATTAACAGCCACTCTTTGGGTGCAGCCATCAAGCCAATTCTGGATTATTTGAATTAATTGCCCGAATCATTATAAAAATCAGAGGAAGATGTGCTGAGCTGTTAGCTAGAGACCCCATAAAGATTGTGGTGCCTGTCCAGATGGACTACTTGAGTGGTGTCTTGCAAACAGCTCTTTATTACAATCAGTACTGACAAATTACCAAGGGAATGTATCTCTCTACCTCTCTTCTTTTTTAAACTGTTTCCTGTGTCGTTTGCTTTCCGACTGTTCCGACACATGACAAACGACATGAAAACATTTAAACCTTGTACTAACATTCGTGCCGGTGCTCCTCAAAGCTCCCTGAAAACAATTGTCTTCCCCACTGAAGAAAAAAACTGCGGAATACCTGTACTCTGACCCCATCTTCAATGGAAAACACCACACAAATAGTCTTGAAAAGGTTTGTGGCACAATGTAGGAGTGAAGATGCCAGAGCCTTTTCTCTCTTTTGTGCAAACAGGAAGATAGGGAACACAGGAAGAGGACTTGGGGAGGGAACTGACACTACATTAGTGATTCCACTGAGGATTATTCCCTTCCAAAAGCCCACACTAACCCATCTGCTGCCACCCAGAGAAGCACTGGGCCATTTCCTCTCTGAATGTGTGTCAGTAGCAGCCCTTACTGTTCTGAGGAAAGCCCTGGGTGGATTTTGCTGACCGCCTCCAGTTTACATTAACTCCACACAACACCAAAACATCTACTAAAACTCTTAGTCAGAAATTGCTCTTTCCAGATAAGAAATCCATGGGCCTATTTCCTGCCCTAGACTAAATAGTGTGTGTCACAAACTGCTTAGAGATCCCAAATTACTGACAACATCTGGACAGTTCATATCGCTGTCAGGGAGCTAATGGTTTTAAACCGTTTTAAACTCATCTATTATACAGCCACACATACTCAGCTTTCCCCCAGGAGTGAAATCTCAAGCAGGAAGAACCAGAAGTGGGCACGCAGCTGCCCAGACATCTCTAGGTTACCGGACAGCATTAGTTTTACCTCTGAATGATGTTACCGTGTGGTTTAGAAACGTTTCTCTGTGTCTGAGGTCCGAAACACTTGGACTTTGCAGCTGGGCAGAAGCATGGCTGCACTGTTCAAGGGACAACTCTGATATAAAAACTAACAAACATCCTTCTGTAGCACTCTAAAACCTAGGCATGTAGCCATCACTGTGTTATTACAGAGCTGAAAGTTCACATTTGCTTGTAGGCAGTGAGGAACAGGAAAACTTGACTTTGAATATTTTAATCCACACACTTTAATCTACAGAGAAATACAGTACAAATAACAAGACAATGAAAAGACACATTAGGAAATTCAGGAAGAGAGTCAGTGCTGTGAAAAATCAGTATTTACACATTTCTGTGAAGGACATGGAGCAGATGTTTCTCAAAGGAGCCTTCTGACAGCTTAAGTCTCATGAGCGAGGTCTCTGGTGTCACTGTTGTGGAGTACCATGACCCAACCAGCTGGAGTTCTGCCACTTCACTGAGGTTGCAGCTTCTCATGGACAGAACCTGGCCCAAGCATGCAGATGACACCCATTGCCCATGTGTAATGGAGCAAACATCATGGTTACAGGAGGCAGCAGCATTACCCTCCATTTCAGAAACACTGGATGGAGCCAGTGAGGGTCAAACAAATCGGGGACTTCCAGGAGACTGTGTTCCATGATCACACTGCCCATGTGTGGAACACTCTAATGTAAACGGAGAGTAAAATAAACTAAATAGAGAACACATTGCCCAGCTTTTATGACCAGTTCAGCCCACCTTTCAAAAAATAATGGAAAACCAATTTGGAGTGTGATAGCATCACTTGATGTCAAGAAGTTGTTAGCAGATTTTGACACTAAAATTTATATTTGAGACTCAATATTATGTTGTTTGGTTATTTCTTTGCAAGCAGCATCGTGTACACAGCCGTGAGCAGGGCATGGTGCAGGCAGCTTTTGCTTATGTTTGGGCAAACCGCAGCTTTAACTGTGCTGTAAGGAAACAACCATCCTGTCTGGAGGACATGGACCCTTCCTTTCTGCTCTGAGGGAAAACCAAAACAATACTAGATCCCAAAGGTCACCTTTCTCTGTTGGAAAACATCTAAGATGTTACAAATTCTGCTTTTTCATCTACTGCTTGAATTTCAAGCTTATTTTTTCCCCTATTTAGTGCAACTTCTGAATGTGTGCATAAACAAGCTCCATACAAATCCTAAGTCACAGCATCATCATATTTCCAGGCTAAGTTACAACTTTTGAAACATGTTACATGCTGGTATTCTCTTGCAAGGAGTTATTACTAAGTTAAACTTACGTCTCTTAAAAGCAACATTTGTACAAGTATCCTGATCGCTAATTACTAAATAGAACTACTATACATGTTGAAGCTACAAAAATAAAAATCCATTCTGTATAGCTATAAAAATCCTAGAAAGAAGACAGCTGGAGGTGCTCTAAGGATTACAACAGTTGGTAGCAGACTCCATGGCTTTTGAAAAGGGATGTAAACTTTGAGGATACAGAACACAATAAACTTGCAAGGTAGGTTCCCACCTACTCTTTCAAAGGAAATTAGTTTTATGCTGTTATCTACAAACAAGTTGCAAATGAAACAACACAAAAAACTAATGACATCAAGCAGTAAGGGTACAGAGCACACTAGAGAGGGCAGCATTAATGAGAAACAGCAGAATTTTGGATACATTCACACTTCGGAACAGTTAGAGGCCGGGTAATGGCTGATTTGAGTCTACACAACATCACTAGGTTGAGTCAAGGCATGTGGCTTTACTCTAGCTACAAGTCTCTCCCTGAGATGCCCCAAACCTGAACTGGGTATTCAGCACTCTTAGTCAGATAAAGAGATTTTGATCATGCCCTTGCTTTCAAAACTGTGGCCTAAAAGAAGCTGAAATAGAGAATAAAGAAATTCTCTCAATATTCACCAAATGAATGAGTGGTCTCTGTTGTCTCTATTCCTGAGTTCAAGCCGTAACTACCTAGCTACCTATAATTTCTCAGAAAAAAAGGGGCATTTTTAAGTAAGTGGTTCACATTCAACAGGATCAGGTACATCCTGATATTTTACTAGTTTACTCCGAACTAAAGGGTCACATCTTCTTTCCTTTTCCAAAAGGAGAAAACCACCAGTAGTTGGTATGAAACACTGAACAAAACAGGAATTTCAGTTGGAACACATGCAAAGAACATTCCCAAGTGTCCTACTCTTCCTCAGATTAACTAAAGAGGTTACAGTGGAACTCCACCAAAAAGCATTAGTTGCAAGAAAAAAAAAGAATAACTTACATAACTGACAGCATGATGCTGCCACAGCTAAGGTGCAGGACTTTCAGGTTTTCAAGCAGTGACACAGTGACTTGCATTGTAAGAGCTGTGAGCTTCAGCACAACATAATGCAGAACCAGAAAAACTGGTCAAACTGAAACCAGAACCTTTAACCATTTGTTCTCATAACCTGTGGAGAACAGGAAGGTTCCTCCCCAGCAGCAAAGAGCAAAGGTTATACTTTCAAAACAGGTCAGGAGGACTGGGAACCTTTGGAGACCTTTATGCTATCCCCCAGGTGTGGTGACAGTGACACAAAAAGCCAGATATTGAGTTACTGGGCGAGGAATGAGCTGTGTGAAGCCAGTTCAGTTTTCTAGCTGACATGTAGGCTGGAGCAGATGGAAGAGGAACTAGCTACCCTCGTTCCAGCAGAGCTTTTAATACTGTCTCAAAGGACATTTTTTTGGTGCAAGAGAGCCAGCATAAAAAGAGGGAGAGAAGCACTTGCCGAGTATTTGTAAACACCAGCAAGGCAAAACACACAGAGAAACAAATTCTCAACCTGAATCAGTGAACTCACACAGACAAAAATTTTAAATCACTCGTGCTATAGGTGCTGCTTTCCTCCAAGTGTGATCACACACAGTAGCATTTCCTTCCACAATCAGGAGAAACTCAAGCCTGTTTTCCAAGAGCAAGAACTTAAAGCTTCTAACCTACTTAAAGTACGTGGCGTTTGAAGTTACTTAAAGAGCCAGAGAAAAGCAAGACACGGAAAAAACAAGCAACTATATGTGATCCAGCTGTACAGTTCCCTCTCCTGGACAGAGAACATGCTGCAGTATTTTCAGGTTGCCAATCTGTTTTCAGAAAAGCTCCAGAGCAGCTATTTGTACTGGTGCTTTATGCACCTACAGCATTAAAAAAAAAGCATGAACAGTTTTACAGTCACAACATGCACATGACAACGTTAAGCAGCTACAAAACAAATTAGAGCAGCTCATTTATGTTAGTGTTAGAATCTGGGAGCCCACTGCTGACATTTACTCTCTGCAGTTGGATAAAACTTGGAACAGTTCCATAAAAGCTTGAAGTCCATTTGCAACATGCTGCAAAAGACAGTACACCCAAACTAAAGGACATGGTGTTGGAAACAGATTTCCAGCCAGATTCTAGTGCTAATACTGACAAATAAAGCAGGTTTTTGAGATGTCCATGGACAGCTACGTGGAGTGCCATTAGCAGGACGACCCCAAGTCTGGTTGGGAACTGGACGCTTCAACCTTACAGCACATTCTCCACAACATAAAAACGATAGACATGCTTGCAAGGCAATGTTTGCTGCAGTCACTAACAGTCAATTTGTGAAACACAAACTTTACTTCCACAAGCAAGGAAGGGATGATCTGCCCAGTACAAACAAGACCATTCACTAGGGGTTTTACAAACAGGCATCCAATTAACTGCTACTTTCACCTCTAATTCTCCTTTGTTTATCCAGAAATAATGGTGGATTTTACACTTCCCAAATAGGATTTCTCATTCCTAGTATTGGGCTCTTAGCAAGAGCAGTGAGCAGGAGGGCCTTGCCTGCACAAGGCAGAGCACCAATGGAGAAGCTAGCTCACTGACTGTCACAAAGGGACACTTTCAGTCTCAGCATAGTGTTGCTGTTTTTTCCTACATGACAGGATTTGAAGGAGTGAAGTTTTTGAGCAGTTAAAGGTTCTTAGGCTATAAACTAATTTGAATAATTTTCTGATCAACTTCAGGTAACTCTAAACTGCAGGTAACTCTAACTGCATTATGAACACCTACAGTTAAGTAGCCGGTGATACCATTTCTTTTGTGAAAATACTGCACAGGCCCTGCTTTTTCAGAGACTTGCCATTTGCTTGTAAACAATAGTTACATGAGAACCACAGCGCAGAACTTTACTGAGGTGCTGACAGTTACAAGTTCCTGAAAAAATAAATCTAGTAAGATTTTTGAAGCTAACACAGATTGAACCTCATAACTGAGCCAAAAAAGGGCAGTGGATTCTAACATAGTACTGTTCTGGGTATTTAAAACATATTAACAGAGATTTAACTATTAATTTGTTCTCTATATTTACATACAATAAAATAATTAAGACAAAGACTGAATACGGAATTTACAAGTGGCTTCTGCTTTACAATTCGTCACACTCTACTCACATTTTCAGACAGTTATAAATTCATTGACAATCAGTAGTATTTAAGATCTAGTCCGTACACTTCCTGCAATGAATACCGTCAAGTTAAAAACGCTCTCCAAAGAGGGTTACAATTAAAGGTTTTAAAAATACTGACTTTGCCAAGGCTTCAATAAATTATTTTAAAATATAAATAGTTCATTCACTGTTATAACATTTTACAGAGTGCTGAAAAACAGTGTTGTCTTACAAAACCTAGAAACAGCCCCACCTTACTCAACGGTATCGCATTCAGTTAGCATAAAAGGAAAAAAAACAAGAAAGATAGGTGGAGTTCTGACAACAGCAACGTTCAAAGTTTAGACAAAAGCTCTCAACTTCCCTTGGGATCTCGGCTTGTGCAGTGCACATTCATCACAAACTATCTTCTGGTCTGGATGAACAGCTTCAGTAACTGGACTTCACTGAAATTCCTAGCTCCCACCTGCTGAGCTAAAGGAAATGAAAGCAGATCTTTACTTCTGTTAACCATGAAGGTGTTTTCACTTGAGAGGCTTCTAACCTGAGAAGCTTCACATATGCCAAGGTGACAGTTTCTGTGCACTGTATGTGTTCTCAGCCTTTACTGTCAATGCAGGCCATCAATCTTTTGTTCACCCTATATTCATACGGGAAATGAAGTTTCAGGTCTGACCTCCTAAGAGCCAGTCAGAAAACAAACAGTTCCGTGCTTCACATTATGCAATGAGCACGAGAACTTGCTAACTTCTGCAAGTTGAGCTCTCAACCTCCACACTTAAAACTGAGGCAGTCAACAGACTTACTATTGACCATCTTCAGGTAACTATGATGCAACACTTTAAACAAGCCTTTAAAGATACCCAAAACACATTTGCCAGTCATCATTACTTCTTTAAACACCTCCTCTAAAGAGCTAAAGAAGATAGTTCCTTTCTCCCAGATTTCTTCCAAGAAGCCTCCTCCTAAACTATGGTGTTTACAAAAACTAGGCTTAGTCTGTCACTGCACTGAAGCAGAGCCAGTCACAGATCATTCAGTGAAAGTGATTTTGGCCTTTGGGGCCTCAGGAATACTCTGTCCATGGCTTACAAAGCCACTGACCAGGGTCATTCACTAACAGAGTATTTCCACAAACCTTTGGTCCAAAAGTATCTTTCTTGCTATCCACCTTCCCAAGAGCTCCCAGATCCTCTGCTCTCCCCATGAAGCCAGTCAGATACACATTACACTGGCAAATGTACAGACAAGTCTTTATCTTGCTCTCAAGAAGAACTGGGAGTGGGGAGCAGGCTGCTGTCAGAAAATCACCCCACATCCTGCTTGGTTTGGTTTTTTCTGTTCTGGGGGAGAGGGCAGGTGGAAGCAGGCCAAACTCCCAGCTGTTCTCCTTTCCACAGGTATCAAACATTTTGCATACTGTTGCGTGTACGTGCAGAAGATTTGATTCCACAGCAAGGAAGGGCTGTGGTATCTGTCTCTTTCCATTCAAGTAACTAACTCCTCCAGCTAAAAGGGCTGGCATCACCACCAATCTGAAAGGCAAAACAGTGTGGTAATGGGGCTGTAAAAGTTTTCATAAACGTAAAAGCATGGCTTTTTCCTCAGCTCCAGTTCACTCACAAGCACGAACCTTACGGCATAAACCTTAATGTAGATTAGGTGTCCTCAGTGCTTTTAATGAGCTGAAATTCATCACCATATTACGGTAAATTCTGCAAATTCTATACGTCTTCATCCGTCTGTTCTCTCACATGGTCTGGCTCTGACACGCTGGAAGCGTCGTCATCTGTTTGATCACCCGAGTGATACAACATCAGTGCGTGTGTCTTATGAGTTATGGTAACAGTGCAGGGCCCCTGAGCCCACGGCTCTCCATCCACCTGCATCGGCATCTTTGAACTCTTCAAGATCAGCTGGTATTAAACAGAAGAACACAGTCACAGCAGTTCATAGCAGCTCTGAAGATACCTTTAACAATACAGTGACACAGCTTGTTTTCAGTCTTGCCTGGGAGAAACTTCCTATATAATTAGTTGCACTCCCAGGCCACCAAGCACAGTAATAGAGGGCTGTGAATGTGACACCATAAATTTTTAGTAAGCAAGAGAAATGTCTTGCTAAACTGCAACTTCAAATCATAGTTGAGTGTTCGAGATTCTACACCATGTATTAAAAAAACTTCAGGGAAACAGGTTCATAACCACCACTTACCCTCACTGTATGTGCCTGCCCGAGGCGGACAGGATTGGCCAGTTTCACCTGAATCTGGGCACAGTGGAAAGAACCATGAACACCAACAACTTCCAGAAGCCCATCATCATGTCTGTAAGTTAAGAGAGGAGACTCTTTTTAGTGATGTCATGAGCTCTTCAATACCTGTCCAAGTACTGAACAGGACTTTCATGACTATTCCCACAGAGAACACAACTGCCGTTCTATTAACGTGTTTGAACCCTTTGTGCTGAACAACAAAGGAAGCCACACAAAAAAATGAGTACGGAGCAGCATACCAGCAGGCACACACCAGTTAGCTTCTGGGAATTATGGATATAGGACTTTCCAAGGCTCATCACACATACAAAAGGCCCACAGTGGAGTCCTCTTTCATAAATTTGTATAGCTTTCTGCCACTTTACTTGTTTAGTAATTTATGGGAAAAACTCTGAATGGCTTCATTTTTAGATTTTTTATATTAAAGAACTGTTAAAGGAAAAGAAAAAGATGCACTGTGTACCTTGCTAGGGGGTAAGGTTCATCACCCATTCCTTCCCAGAGCCTACAGCCACCTCCCCAATATCCAATATTCAAGACAATGATGCCTTCCAAATTGGGCAACTCGATCCTCTCACCATCCAACTCTAGCTTTAAAAGACAAACAGAAATTAATTACTGTGGATCAAATTCAGTACTTCAGCTTTTCTTTTTATGCATCCAATTGAAGAAAGATGTTCCTGTACACACAAACATGTTTTCACACTTAAATGTTGTTAGCTGTGATAAATTTCTGTTACTAAAGAAGGAGGAACTCTCACTTCTGTAAGTCTCTGGTGCTATTCATTTTGGCTGAATATCAGTACCTGAACTCACAGAACCAAGTCAAGGCCAGAAAAAAACATCAGGAATTTTCAATAAGCTCAAAGACATGATGAGTTCTGTGGAGTAAGTTGCAGACAGCAAAATGAAAACCAAAACCAGTCCAAGTCCAGAGCCATCCTTATACAACTTTAGTAGGGAGGTGACGGTGCCCCTGTACTCTGCACATGTGAGACCGCACCTTGAGTACTGTGTCCAGGTTTGGGTGCCACAGTATAAGGACACTGAGGTGCTGGAGCAGGTTCAGAGAAGGGCAACAAGGCTGAAGAGAAGTCTAGAAAACAGGCCCTATGATAAGCAGCTAAGGGAACTAGGGTTATTTAGTCTAGAGAAGAGGAGGCTGAGAGGAGACCTTCTTGCTCTCTACAACTACCTAAAAGGAGGTTGTAGTGAGGCTGGTGCTGGTCTCTTCTCCCAAATTACTAAAGATTAGGATGAAGGGAAATGGCTTTAAGTTGTGTCAGTGGAGGTTTAGATTAGATACTTAGGAAGATATTATTTCCTGACAGCACTGGAACAGGCTGCCCAGGGAGGTGGTGGAGTCACTGTTCCTGGAAGTGTTTAAAAGATAAGCAGAGAGAGCACTTGACACCATGGTGTAGGAGTCAGGGGGTTGTTGGGATGAGGGCTGGACTTGATGATCCTGGAGGTCCTTTCCAGCCATACTGATTCTATGAACTATCATAGAGACAGCTTTTCCCTTTTGCTTTTACAAGGTAAGTTTTTACACTCCGCTGATTGTCCAGAGAATAATCAAGTTAAAAAACTTACCTCAACCTTTTTGTTAAGATCTTTACATTCTTGTACTAAGCAGTCTTTGGTTCCATAAAAAAAATAAACAGCCTATTAAAAAAACCAAACACAAAACAGGAAGAACGGAAAACACTGTTAGACAATATGGGAAGCAGGGAAGCAAAGGAGGTAAAGGGAAAAATAGCCTTCTAGTCAACAACTAGAAGGAGAAAACATCACTCTAGCAAACACACCTTATTAATAATTCTGCTGGAAAACAGAGAAGGAGTCTTCTCACGATGAGCATGAAAATTTAAAGCCATGAGAGCATCAGGTCCTATAGAAAAGTAGTTGTTCATTGTGAATACCTGTAAGACAGAACTTCAAGTTATGGTCTTAATAAATATCAGCATTAGGATTTAAAAATCAGTGTTTAATGGGAAGTAGGTAACCAGAAAGTATAAACACACAGGCATTCCACAGAATCCATATTTATATTTGTAACCATACCTTTGGCTTCCTTAAGTTGTAGTATCCTTTGTTTGATATTTGAACCTTCCATCTGAAAAACAACAGCCATTACTTACTCAGGACAGACTCTTCCCACTTAGTATTAACACTGTAGTTATGAATTGTAGTTATCAATACTGGGATCAAGTCTAAAAGTTTAAATTTAGTTAAATTCTGAAAGAGTTAAGCTTTGTAGAATAACTAAATGCAAACTGATTTTGGACTTCAGTTATTTTGCAGTTCCCGTGTTTCTTCACTGGGTATCAGCAGAGCTACAGCAGTATTTGGTTCTATGGAAGTTATCTTTCCACTGTTACTTGCCTGTCTAGTTTGACTCCATCTGCCTCCATGACATTTCGTAAGACTTGTTCCACAGTTACTTCTCCAGCATAACCTGCGCCCCAGCCCAGTGTATTAGACAGGTCATTACCTGTACCCAGAGGTAAAATTGCAACTTGTGGAATAAAACGTTCTTGCCCCTAGGATACAAAACCATGGCATATTAGCTCCTTCTTCAGCACTCACTTTCTCCCTTTTATTCCCAAATGTTGAGGTTAGATAAATAATCATTAATCTGTACAGTGCAGAGCAACAGAACTGGCAGTGTTGGTACAGCACACAGCACATGTAAGTACTATCTGCAGGGGCAGATAATGCAAAGAAAGGAAACATTAAACCATTTTGAGAAGAACAGAGAATACAAACACGATATGTGAACAGCTATTACTAATAATGAACAAAGCACTCCTCCAAGGCAATGATGCTTTTGACGTGGAAGTGAAAGCCTGAACTTATAATTTGATTTCTTGATGAAATGATCTGCCTTGCTGCAGCCACTGAGAGTTATCAACACTGTCAGTGATAATCCTCTGAGAAGTGATACGGACACCAAGAGATGTAACACACAGGGCTCTAAACCACAGCAAGACACCATAACACTTTTCCAAGACTGAAGTGAGGTTTGGTCAAAAACACCAGATGCTTGTAGAGCGTTCAGCCATGGGCAGGAATTCATATGCTCCAAGAACAAAAGTCAGGATTCAAGTTTCAGAGGTACCACAAATAGATGGAGCAGATGCTAATCACCTCTGCAGATCACAGAGTGACAGGAATGACACTCAAACTGGCCACCTTAGCAAAGGTCTTTACCACAGAAGGGTGAGCAGTTATTTCAGCTCTGCTACAGATTTTGAAATTCAGCCGTGACAAGTAATTGCAGTAAGTGGCATTATGGTCGCTGTTTACTCACTGTTATCAGACAGGTAACCTGTACTTGAGGTCAAGATAAACAAAGGGAGAAAATAATCTACTGCTGATAACTAAAAGGTTTTGCTGATAATCTCAGTAGTATTTACATAGCTCCACTGACCCTATTTAAATACTTGGAAATAAAGAAGAACCCAAATGTCATCAATTACATTGTCTTGGAGGGACAACATATCAAGTGCCCAAGACCAAGTAACCATATGCTCATAGTCATTAGCCTTTCTAGTTACACTTTGTTGCACTTCCACTTTATCAGTAGATAAAGTAGCTCAGTTTGCCTATGGGTGAAGCTGTAATAACGGCCTTCAACTATAACATACCATGTACTGACAAGAAAGCCACAAGAGAAAAGAAAAAGATAACACACTGATGAAGAAGAGTAACTGTCTTCCTTTTATCACTGAAAGAAAAAGCTTATTAGGTGAAGTTAGAGCTCGTAAAAAACCTAATGCGAGTTAAGACTTAGTAATTATTTAAAACACAATACCTTTATCTTCATTTCATCCACTGCATCCAGGACCCAGCCTACTGTGCCATCCCCACCACAGACAAGAACCCTGACGGAGTTGCAAGGCAGCAAGGTACAAAGCTGGAGTGCTTTAGCAGGTGCAATTTTGCTTAGATCAAAAACCTGGAAGAAAGGGGAAAAAGTAGCTCTTTAAGTTCACAGAACAGGCCTGAGGGTCTGCCTTGCAGAGAAACAGCTTTGAGAAATACATTCTAATGCAAAACAAAGTTTGTTCATTTACAATATTACAGTAGCAAATGAGATGTCTCTGATTTTAGGAGCAGGTATTGGTTTCCCAGATTCACAACTGAGCTGCTTCACTAGGATTAAAGGCCATTGATAAACAGAGCTGAGGAAAGTCTGCAGAGGCATTATAATAAATTCTCTAAAAATTAAAGATTTCAGGTGAAGTTTATTTTTAAAAACTCAACATAGAAAGAGGTTTGTAACTTCAAGCCCTTTTGGGATGCATTTTACACAGGCAGGTTTTATGGGATGCATTTTAAACAAGGTTATTTCTGTTAGGCTGCATTCTAAGGCTGGGTTATGAACTTCAAAGGAAGAGTGTAAGGTGCATACAGGAAATCCAAGGAACTGCCTGCCTTACGTGGACATCCTGTGCCATCCCAGTGGACTTTAAAGGGAAAACGACAAAACAAACTGCAACTGCAAGCACTGACATTTTCAAAATTGAGGATTGAAACAAATACAGGTTTCAAATGAAGACATCAAAATATTTCGTTTTCTAAAAATTGTACACTATTTCAAAAGCCAGACAGCAAAGACAGGCTTACTGCATGGTCTACCGGCAATAAAAACCTGACTCCTACTAAAACTGTAACAAAGGTTTGGGTGGGAGGAGCCTCTGCACTTTTGGCCTCTTTCTATAATGCTACTCATTCTAAAAGAACAAACTGCATTGATTTGTTTCCTTTACTGATCTTCCACAAGCTTCTAGTGCTGTTGTTTAAGCAAAGTAATGATTATTCTAATTTTACTTTTTATTTAGAATAGTGGCTTTTCACTGTAAATACCTGAACGGGGTTCAGCAGAATTTTAAATTCTCCCAGTAAAGTTTCACCCATGTTGTTTCCGCTACGAGTATTAGCCAGTATGATTACTGGCATCCAGTGTTTGTTGCAATAAGGGGCTACCTGCAAAAAGGTAGAAGTCAGTCAGTCACACAAAGACTGAAAGTCTGAACACGTCTAAAGCCTTGCTCCAAAACCTGTCACCTCTAAGTGCTGAAACGAGGAGGTTACCAATTAGTCTGGAGCAGTCAAGCCAGAAACAAGTACTTCCGAAACAGCAGGGTTGAAGATTTCTCTTCTACACTGCCTAGGACAACAAATACTGCCATGTTATAAACACAGGTGATAGAAAAAATGAGAAATCATCAAGGAAGCAAGGAATGCAAATCTCAATGCTGTTCTGGAGTCCAAATGTCTACTTATGCTTCAACTACCACATTAATGTAATGACAAACAACTCTGAATTAACACTGCAGGTGCTTCATACATATAGCAAAACCTTCACTTGATAGTTACTTAACCTGATAGTGTACTGAGTTAAAGTTTTAATGTGTGTGGGGGGTTTGTGTTTTGGTTTTTTTCATTAAAAAATATAATAAACCGAAGAAGCAGTAGATAATTACCTTCTCATAATTGGTTTTTTTGTCTTTACGCATCTGGTTGATTGCAGACAAATAGTATGGTGGAATAATTAAGTCTCTGAATTCTCCAAATGTGCACTCCTCAGTCTTTAAACGGTCGTTCATGCAATCATCATGTACAGTGCACTGACACCACACACATCTGGAAACAAACCCAAAAAACATGGAAAAAATGTCTCAGACAACAGGCACAGCGATCATTTGTGTTAAATCAACTATGAGAAACTGTGTGTCTAGCAGGAGTAGGGAGGTGATTGTCCCCCTGTACTCAGCACTGGTGAGGCTGCACCTTGAGTACTGGGTCCAGTTTTG
>JAOXOE010000787.1:8933432-8975556 GCA_028565055.1 Phoeniculus purpureus
CAGCACTGGTGAGGCTGCACCTTGAGTACTGGGTCCAGTTTTGGGCACTTCAGTACAAGGGAGACATCGAGGTGCTGAAGTGCAGAAGAGGGCAATGTGAAGGGCCTGGAGAATAAATCTCATGAGGAGAGAGAGATGGAAGAGGAGGCTAAGGGGAGACTGCATCGCGCTCTACAGCTATCTGAAAGAACACTGTAGGGCTGGTCTTTTCTCACAGGTAATTAGCGGGAAGGGCTTCAACCTTCAACAGGGTAGGTTTAGAGTAGACATCAGGAAGAAATTCTTCATGGAGAGAGTGGTGAGGGACTGGAGTGGGCTGCCCAAGGTGGTGGTTGAGTCCCCATCCCTGGATGAGTTTAAAAGTCACTTAGATGCAGTGTTGGGGGAACTGGTTTAGGGGTGAACTTGTAGAGTAGGGTTGATGGCTGGAATCGATGATCCCAAGAGTCTTTTCCAACCTGAATGATTTTATGATTCTAAAAAGTACTTACAGTCGCGTGCTCCATTAGAAGCAATATTCTAAGCACAGACAACTGCACTTTTTCTGAACAATTATGGTGATTATTTGGTATAGAAAATGATGTAACTTGGTCATGTGCTTGCAAGTCAAGAAAAGCATTTGAGTTCTGTGGAAAAACACCCAACTGTTTAAAGTTAATTCTGTTTTTTTTTTAAATGTCAAAAATAGGTGCTACACTTTCTTGCACTTTCTTGTCTGCAATAGTAACAGTTATGCTGAAAGCTTCTATGAGAAACTGAACTCCTGTCCATCCTTGAAGAGCATAGATAAAACATTATGAGTTCAATGTAATGAAGTGTTACTAGTAACACTCATTAATACATTTCTTAAGACGGGTATTACCCCTTTAAGTTTGAAACGTAAAAGATTACACAGTACTGGAACAAGGCTGATGGAATTTTGTTATTCAAAACTGTTCAGCTTTTTGACCTGCTCCAAAAGCTGTCCTGGAAAATGGATGAGAACAGGAGCAAATACTGCAACACCCAGTGCCAGCCCCTGCAGAATGTTAATCTGTGATTGCTATATCCAAAGCCTTGGTTTAAGCAGCTGTGAAAGCTATTTTTGGAGTCATTCTGACTAATCCAGAGTAGCAATGACACTTGGCCTGTACTGTGATTTTGTTTTCCTTGCCTATCTTCCTTCCTTCCCCCAGGGTTTGTTTCCACTCTGACTCTGCTTCTTACCAAGCACTTTGACAGTATCACACTGAAGCAAAAGAGCTAGCAGAATACATGCTGGGAAGATGACATCCTCTGAGAAAGCAGTAATACACTAAGACCTGAACCACCAGCACTACAGTTTGGTTCAACATGCCCCTGTGTGTCAGCATTCTGACAGCTTTGCAAGCAGCCTTACTGGTGATAGCGCAAGCCCATTCCATAGTTCCTTCAAATTTTGTAACACTCTTACCACAACCTTCAAACTGACCTTAGAAGGGCTGCAGGATGGTTACTGTAGTTATACTGAGCAGATGCCAGTTCTGCAGATGCACATTTTGCATTTTGGTGCTCTGAACAGTGAGCTGTGACACACAAATTGCTCAGGCTATCCACTGCACAAATGACAAGTGTGTTAGAACCTTTTTAAGGTCATCCCTTAAAATATAAACTCTATTGGACACAGAGCGCCTTTTACATCTAATTATACAGCAGCGAGCACATCACGCTGGAGTGATGCAATTAAAAGAACAAGCAGACGTGAGATGCAACACCCCACTCTTAATCTATGACTCAGATCACCCACAGCACCCATTTTAATTTTAGGTTCTTTGAAGTTCTTTTTTTAACAGCTTTTCATATCTGACTGCCGCAGGATCTCCTTCAGGGTAACATGTTCCAAGAACCCCGCGGCAAAACATGATACTGATAGGGCGCTGCACGTTTTCGTACAACAATAAACTCCTTTCTGCAGTACCTGTAGTCGCAGAGCTTGGGCTGTGTGCCGCACTGCTGGCTGCATATCATACAGCAGCTGCACAGAGGGACGTTGCCTCTGATCCAGTGGTGGGGCATGGAGCTGGCCGCTCCTGCGTCGCTCCTCATCATGATTTCCTTACAGAGGAATAGCTGGTCGGCCTTCTTGAGGCAGCTCTCGCTGACCCGCAGTCCGCAGCCGTTGCAGAAGGCGCCCTGGAGGATATGCTGGGCGCACACGCAGCAGTAGGAGGGTTGCCCGAAGAGGTCTGTGTAGCGCCAGTCGTGCTTGCTCTTGCGGAAGATGTCCCGGATCAGCACCTGCCGCCGGGACCGCTGGAAGCTGCACCACAGCGTGATGAGCACGGGCAGAACCACCGAACACAGAGTCCAGAAGGCCAAGCTCCAGTCCGCCACCGCCGACGAGGCGGCGCCGCTGCCGCTGCCCGGCCCCTCCATCCTCCGCGGCTCGGCCTAACCCGACGCTCGGGCCGGGCAGGCGGCGGGGCGGCACCGGGCTCGGTCACCCCGTCCAACGGGCTGTCGCGCCGCTTCACCGTGCATCCTTCAACCGCTCATGCGGGCCCAGCACTCCCCGGCCCCACGGCTCACCCGCGGGATCCCGGCGCTGTCCGCGCCTGGCGCTCCTCCCGCACGATGCTGCGGGACCCGTCAACGGGCCCCGGGCACCCCGCGCTTCCCCTCAGCCCCTCCGCGGGCCGCAGGCACACCGCGTCCCGGCCCGGCACCCCGCCACCCTACGGGGGCTCCTGGCGGCGGCCCCAGGGACGGGCCGGGGGGAGCGGCGGCCGCGGGGCTGCCCGGGGCGGCGGAAGCGGAAGCGGCGGTTTCCAGGTGACGGCGCCGCCCCGAAGCGGGCGGGTCCTCTCGGCTCCTCACGACTGGGGACGTAGCTGTCGCGACAAGCGGGCCTGGTTGCAGGGGAAGGATGGCGCCGTGTTGCCGTTAGCGCAGCCAAAGCCGCCTCTTCCCCCGCCATCCTCTGCGGCTCCACAGGTAAACCTGCTGCTGCTGTTAGAACAGCAGGTTGTGCACTGGCCAAACTGTCCCGGGCGTTCGGTTGCACAAGCCCCTACAGCACACACCATCGGGATTCAGGCAGTAGATGTCCTAAAACGTGCTGAAAAGTGCGGGTGTTCCACAGGTGGCAATGGTGGGGTTTCCACACGTCCCATATAAGGACATTGGAACCTAAGGACTGCCCCAGTCGTGAGCTGCTCCACTGCCATCACCTGCTATCACCCAATCCAGTCCCCGCACTTACAGGCTAGGCTGGTCAGCCCCGGGTTGATAAAACTCCTCAAGAAGGAAAAGAACTGCTTGAGAGTCCAGTGCGGAACCACAGAGATGATGAAGGGAGTGGAGCATCTCCCTCGTGAAAAGGCTGAGGGAGCTGGGTGTCTTGAGCTTGGAAAAAAGGAGACTGAGTGGTGATCTCAATGCTTATAAATATGGAAAGGGCGGGTGTCGGGAGGATGGAGCCAGACTCTGCTCAAGGGCATCCAATGATAGGACAAGGGGCAATGGGTGAGATCTGGAACACAGGAAGTTCCACATAAATACGAGAAGGAACTTCTTCATGAAGTTCATGAAGGAACTTCTTGTGAGGGTGACAGAGTACTGGAAGGGGCTGCCCAGGGGGGATTGTGGAGAGTCCTTCTGTGGAGACGTTTAAAACCCGTCTGGATGTGTTCCTGTGCAACTTGATCTAGGGGATCCTGCTGTGGCAGGGGGATTGGGCTGGATGATCTTTCAAGGTCCCTTCCAATCCCTAATGTTCTGTGATTCTGTGATGATATAACTGTGGTCGTTCAGCCCAGATGTGTCCACTGGTGTCCCACTGGTGGTCACCAATGTGAAGGGCACCTGGAAGATGTCTGTCCAAGGGGGCATTTGCAGAGAACCCCCTGTCTGACCTGTTGTTTGATTTCTTGAAGTTTTGTATCAGAACATTTTTGAGACCCAAGGTTCTCTGAAATTGGCTGATTGTGCAGATACAGGGGCACAGAGACAACAAAGCCCACTTCTTTAGGAAATAAAAGGCACAGATGAGGAGATCTGCTCAGCATCAGGCTCCAAACCCTGGGGAACCACTGTAGTGCAGGAGGTTATGAGGATGTGCTGCACCTTCCCCTCGGAGGGGAAATGCTCCTTACTGACACTCCTTGTGTGAAAGACACTGATCAATTCTGACATACACTGTGGTCAGTGGGACAATTCTACAAACTGGTGATGCTGATGCCATTTGTCCAGCATAGGGGAGTCCCAATGGTCCTATCCCCATGCTCAGAACAGGTCTGATGGTCACATTTCTCAAGCAGAAACTAGCTGTTCCCAATGCCATGTGCTAACCTACATTCTTACTTCACGCTGTGATTGCCATTTATAATCCTTTTTTTCTACCAACTTGTCCTGAAAAGGGAAGCGTTCTGTGTGTTTTCATTTGTATGGTTCAATTGATTTGATAAAAATATCTCTGCTGTGTCTTTCAGCAGTGAAGGTTTGGCTTTGTGAGAGTTAAGCCACATTAATATGTAATTCTGGGCTGGAGTAAAGCTAGAGAGGGGTTTTGATAAGGGGCCCCTTGGAAGCTGCCTTTGACATTAACATCCAGTGATAGGCAATTGTTTCTATTACAAAACAATCACCTTTGGCACTCGAACCCTTTGTTTGCTGTGCTAAAAGTAAGGGGATGTGTTTTATTTTCACAAATTCAAAACATCCAGTGTAACTCTGGAGCTTGAAGTGGAAAATAGATCTATTTTCTTTCCCTTAGGGTACCAGTTATGCTGAGAATGTGTGAGCAGATAATAGCCCAATTCAAAACTTCGGGCCAGATGTCTTCAAGACCTACTATCACTCACATTAGTTAAAACACAAACAAACAGTTGTGACTGACATAGCTACTTCAAATAGGCTAACGCCTCAGTCAGCCTTACTCATTCTGGAAAACTCAGAGAGAAAGCAGGGTCAAAATGCAGCAGTTACTTGGGTTTGTCTCCGTTTTGGTCCTGATGACCACTTTTACAGGTAGGAGTTGTAACAGACAAACGTGCGTGTGTATGCAGAGCTGCAAAGCATGTTATAACAGTACTAGCTCATCACCCTTGTATCCTTGTACTTCATTTTAAATACAGAACTCTTTTTATATTGCAAGCTTTCCATGATTTGACTTATAACAATCACACTATTTTGTTTGCTGTTTTGCTCTCTGTATTACCATGTTACTGCCATTAATTTTAAACTGAAAATGTTGTATTTTACCAAGTCACTGTTTTAATATTATTTTACCAAGGTTCTGCACACCGAATGTTCAATGCAATCTCTCCTTTGCAACAAAAGTCTAACCCATTACTTTCAAAAATAATCCTAAAAAGTCAAGCAATGCAGAAAAGAACAAAGAACTGGGAGCATGACTAACAATGATGGTTTGCTGGTGCTGTTATATTTTCTCATTCTAGAGAATAACATGATTATCTAGGGTTGGCTTCATACTGGTAGAACTATAGAAATCACAAGTATAAAAATGGTTTAAAATTCCACTCATATCTCCTGGAATGCAACATCCCCTGGGACGGGGCTGTAATGAAAGAACACTTTGTATGGAGAAAAAATCAGGTTTGGAGACGTTTCACTTTTCAGCTGACGGATAAAAATGTTAACTTTTGGGTAATTTCAGAACTAATTTCTGCTTTCCTGTCTGCAGACACTTCACCAATTTTGAGTGGAAAAGATGCCAAACAGATTCTGAGATCTCGTCGTGAAGATAGACCGACGAAAGCTGGTTTCCCTGATGAGCCAATGAGGGTGAGTTATGGGGGTTTTTTTAAGCTGCATTAACTAAAAACCAAATAAAATTCCAACACCAAATCCCCCAAAACGTTTGGGCTCAGTATTACATTTCTATAGATTCAATTCCAAGCAATATATTATGAATATCACCCTCTAAAACTGCTTCTTCTGTGAAACATAGAAAAACCCCTTTCAATTCTTTCAGTTACTACTAAGTACCATCCTGTGAGCGCTGAACATTGCCCAGGAAACGTATGGCTGCAGAATGTGGAAATTATTTATCATGGTTCAAAAATGCCGATTAAATTATTGAGAAGAAAGTGGCTTTTCATTTATAGAAATGTGGATTTCATCACGTTGTTCCTGAAAAACTAAATAACAGGAAATGTCTTCTGCTTACAGTACATTCTGCACTCGAGATAGAAAGGAGATGGAGGTGTCAGTGGGCACTGTGGAGATTGAGGTAGTTCTGAACGAGCTCTGAATCACTTTCATTCACCTAGTTATGAATGCTGCAGGCAGGATGGTTAATTATGATGTTGTAGAAGCTTTTAGTTTCTACCATAATGCAAGAGCATTGCTTTTGCGTGCCATATTTACTTTGTTTTCAATTTCTAAACCATATTGCAACAAAAGAAAAAGAATTAAAGAGGCTTCTGTTTTACTTGCTTGGACAAGATGCAACATATGCACTTCTCACAAGGTCTTTACGGTACTTTAATAGTACTGCCTGTTTCTTTTCAAAGTAATAACTTGTGCTAAGATGAGAAGGTTCTGAAGAGGCAAAACCCACAAAATGGGTTGTGTGTGTCTCACGAATGCAAAGAGCTGAAGGTGCTAAACACCTTGGAACTTGGTAGGATGTGTAGAGGGCTCTGAACCTCTCAGGACTGAGGTCAATGTGTGCCAGGCATGTGGAGACAGATCTTGGCTGTTCCTTTCCAATGGTTATTGTGAACCCACCAGCCCATAGGCCGTGTGGAACATGGAGGTTTTGCCTTGCAAATGAAGGTGCCTGGTGCTGCAGCCCTGCGCAGGCTTCTACCACTGGCACAGGCATTAAAACTGATTTTGTATGGAAGGATTGTTTGCAGCAGAAGGAAATGAATGCTGGGAGGAACCCACCTCTGTTCATCTATTTTAAGCAAAAGCTGTTTGTACTAGGCCAGATCATGCTGAGCTGGGGAATTTAATTTGCAATTCTTTGTGACTCTCTTTGCCTTCCATGGCGCAGTTTTGGTCACAAAGCCTGTTCAGTTATAGACAGCAAGATCTGGCATCTTTGACTATTTAAAAAAAAAATCATTTATGCTATCAGCATGTTTTAATCTTACTGTGACTGAGACCCTGCTTTTTATCAGGTGGCAACTTAGCCACATAGTCTTGTTATCTGCAAAATTCATCAAGCAGTCTTGCAGCGGGATTTGAGCCAAGTCTCCCTGTGCTATGAGGACAGAGCACAGCAGAAGGCAGGACAGAAATGCCAACCCTCTCTGGTCAGCACAAAGAGCAGAGAACCGGACCACAGTGGGAACACTTGGCCAGTGCAAAGGGTTTACATTGTGGCTTCCAGTCCTATGACACCTACTGTGCAAAGCAATGGGGGTGTATTCTGGCAAAAACTGCATCTAGCATTCCGAGAGCTTAGGAGCCCACATGTGCTGGGACTGTAACCTTTACAAAGTAAATCCTGTTCCTAATCAGGAAGGACAAATTTTTGGTACACAGCCTGCTTCATTTTGATAACTTGTTGCTTACACCAGACCCCCTAGGAATCGGCATGGAAAAGCCACATTATTTGATGTATCGCAGAAATCAGCCCTGGTGCTCGCTACTTACTAGAACCCTTCAGAGTATTGCCACGTGGTCCTAGAAGGGGTTAATGTTTTTTAACCAGCGGGAATCAATTTTCAAAAGAAGCTACAACACACCTATCTGTGAGAATCCTGTACCCTCATGCCAAACAGAGGCTTCTGTGTCTATACGCAAATAAGAAATATGTATGTAGAATTCTTAATTTATGACTATTGTTGTAGAATTATTGCTCAGTGTCTAGTTATCTGCATGATGCAGTCATTCATTAAATATTGCTAGACTGGGACAAGCTGTCTAGCAACACCATTTCACTATATTTGGTAGTTTTAAGGTGTAAACTAGTTGCCTTTATATCAGCTGTAAACGTCTCTGGGGTTCATTGGCCTCACATTAGACTTGAGTGGTTAGATAATCAAATTACTTTTTTCTTTCCTTTAAATAGGAGTATATGCTTCACCTCCAGCGCTTGGAGCAAAGATCCGAAGAACAATTCCTTGAACACTGGTTGAATCCACATTGCCTCCCCCACTGCAACAGGGATTTAGTGCATCCAATCTAATGCATTTGCCTACCCTGCAATGGCTGGAGGAAGTACCTTGTGCTGAATGGTGTCTGTGACAGAGCAGTGTCAGGGAACAGAAGTGCTCTGGGCACTGACTGTGTCACATAGTTCTGTTCATGTCAATAAAACATAGTTATGCATTTCTCTGCTATACAGATATCAATTGGTGACTGCACAACTTTCTTATTAATGTCTCTTGAGATTGCTCCTGTTTCTTTCCTGTCTGCTTGTGCTTTTTTTCCAACTCATCTGTTTAAGTCTTCTACTTGTTCACTTAGCTCTCTGGGGGACTGTGGCAGTATTAAGCTCACAGTTGCCATCTTTGAGGTCTTTAAGACGCAATCTGACCTGCTAGTAGTTGAGCCTGTTCTGCAGTATCTCAGCTCTCATAATTTGCTGGCTGCTCTTTAGTGCCCATGCTGGCAAGCATTAACACAGAACATTTTCCCAGAGCTTGCATGGATCATTGCTTCTGTTCATGATTTCCAGCATTAGTGTAATAGCATAATTTGCTTTATTGCCTCTGTTTGTCATTTGCATCACAGAGTGCAATGGGAAAATAAACTCCCAAATCACAGCTCAGAAGCCAGGCACAACTGACAAGCCAATGTGTTGTGTCATTTTGTCACCAAACATATTAGATGTGTTATGATATGGTCATAACACATCTTCTTCCCCTTGTGTGGTTTGCGTGAGGTATTAGCTTATCACTACATTAAAAATATGATGTACTAAGGTAAGGAATGTACAGGCTTGTAAAATACAAGTATTCAACTCTTCCAACTACCCAACAGCTACTTGTGATGCCAAAGAGAAGATACACCCACATCTGTTCTGTATATTTTTATAACAGGATGAGCCTTCCTGCTTGTATTCTTTAAACAGACATGAAATTTGTCAGCTGGGGTATATCTGAGTAATCACCATAACAGTGATGCTGTATCACTCACGGTTAAATTTTAAACATAAAAGTTGCAGATTTAGCTCCATCATTTCAAAAGCCTATTAGCAGAGGAATACATATATGGCATCTGTCAGGGCTGACCTGTTTCAAAGGATGCAGTTTTTCTGCTTAACATTCTGTTGTTTGTACCCAAACACATTGAAATACCTTTGAAAATCTGGATGTTGTGGTAGATTTTGGTGGACCTATGTTAATCCACAATAAATCAAAGGTCTGAAACTTACTTTAAAAAAAACAAACATAAGAGTCCTAAACCTTCGCCCTAGGAGGTAAGTTGGTAGTTTTCAAAATGTCTTCCAGCTGAGACACAGCTGAGCACTGGCTCACTTGTCTGTTGGCCATTCTTTACAAGAGCTGCTCACAGGTGATTGTGAAGAATTAATGTTAGAAAAGTACTTAAAAGTTATGAGTATGGCAAGGGTCAGCATGGTTTTTAATGATCTCTTTTTTTCCTGCAGATCTCTCAGTGGGCACTGAAGATGACATATATTATGGCTATACTAAGATGTATACTATGGTGTTAAGGAGGAGAAGATGATTCCTGGCTTGGCTATGTTGGCTGTGTGCTCCCTGTGGAGCTGAACCCCTTTGCAATACAGTGCAATCCTAGTGATAGAGCAAAACTTGCACCTATAAGCAGCTAGATATGATAGAGACCACCACGTATCTGCTAAGAGTAACGATTGCATGCACAGATAAACAAAGCAAGGGTTTTCCCCAGTTTCTGAGATATGGATAAGTCGCTGATTAGTCCTACTGTAGCTTTCCAAGAGTAGAGCTTTAGACATCTGAAGCTGTCTAAGAGGGAGAGGCCCATAGGCTACTGGAGAATATAAACATGAAGAGAAGGGCAGCTTTCTGGACTTTGCAGTAATACTTAATGACAGTTTTCTAGGTTAAACAACAATTATTGTATGAAGACACTACATTTATGCAACACTAATCTATGTTTAATTGCCTGATGAGTATTTCATGTCTTGCTTCATAATAAAAGCTTGATTAAATAGATGATGTTGTTGTGTTAGTCTCCCATACGATATGCTCACAAACATCACTGCAGGTGAAGCTCAGTGTTGTGAATACTAAGGAACTGTCAGAGGACTCTAGGAGCAGCAGCTGGGAAGAGCTGTGGTGCAGTTTAATAATTTTGTAGATTCTCTGCACAACATTTCCCTTTCCTTTATAAACCTGTCAGATCAGGCATGTGTTTTGAGACGTCCCTCTTCTGCTTGTGTGTCTTTGTAACTTACATCTCAGTACACAACATCTTGTACAGCTAGATGGTAAACACGTGATATCTGCAACACACGACTGTTGCTATTTGTAGTGGCAATAGGGTTAGTTATGAATGGCCCAAAGGAACTTTTTCAGAGCTCCTCAGCCCAATCACACCAAGAACAAAATGTAACACAAACTTGTGAAGAAAAACAAGGTAATTGCCTCTGTACCACAGAGCATTTGATAGGTTGAAAGAGCTCAACAGTCCTTGTATCACACTTTCCTTCCAGTAAGTGAGCTCTCCTAGATGATTCCAAGGAAATAATTTGAATCTCAAAGCATCAAAGTCTTGCTCTCCCCTGCTGTCAAGATGAAATCAGAGATCAAATCTGGGTGTGTAAAACAGTACAATCAGGCTGCTATTGTGTGCTTCATTAGTAATACTCTCACTACACAGATCTCCATCTGCATATCGCTATGGAAGTTAAAGTCATTAGGTGAAATCCTGGCTCTGTTTTTCTCTTGTGCTGCGAAAATTCATGTCAACCCCAGTTATGCCATCTTTCACCCAGTGAAAGTCAAGTTAGGTACTTGTCTGAAATAAAAGCACTCCCACCTACCTATATTCAGTCATGAGTTAGTAGAACTAGTAAGGCTGAATAGTAGCTTCTAGGTTAACCTCAGTTACACTGAGCTGATCTTAAAGCAAACAAGTGGAACAGGCTGTCCAGGGAACTGGTCGAGTCACTGTCCCTGGGGGTGTTTAAAAAACAAGTAGATAGAGCACCTGAAGCTATGGCCTAGGGGTAAGGGAGATGTTGGGATGAGGGCTGGACTTTATGACCCTGGAGGTCCTTTCCACCCATGATGATTCACTGATTCTATGAATAGAGACTGTTTATTTGTTTTACATTTGCTTTTCCATATTGGAGCTGAAGGATCTCATACAGATCTCCAAAGAAAATGTAAGTAATATTAAATCTAAATTACAAGAAGAAAACTACAAACATGGAAATTGAAGGCACTTCCAGGTTCCTGTTCCATGTTCTTTCTCACTTTATGAAGGAAAAAATGTTGATAAATTTGGGCTAAAGACAACTAACACCTTGTGTTGGGCCAGTCCTGCTTATTACACATTTTTGTACGTCCATAGTTATATGCTGTGCTGTGTTTTTTACGTGTGATACAGTGGACTAATAAAAGAACAAGATCTCAGGGTCAGGTTTAAATAAATTAACTCAAGCATTTAGTATGACTCAGCAGTGAAAAAGCTCCTACTTAATTAGCATGAAAGCTTAACACTGCATGAACATTAGATTTAGTTATACCCACAGAAATTATTTAATTAAGCTTTTTTTCAGGCTCCTTCAGTGTGGCTGCTCTACTGTGTTTCTACTCTCTTCCATTACACAAATCCTTCCTTCAAAAGCCATGTTGTGCTTGAAATAATCTAAAGTGGAATTAGATCAAGCGTGCTTAAGCCTGAGTTGGAGGTGTATCTTTGTCCATGTCTAAATCCTGGGGGAAATGCTAGGCTTTTATACATTAAATTTCCTACTGGGTGAAGATTTATGATAATCAATATGACATTAAGAAATGAGAATTTGCATGTGAAAGCCATGAGAGGGCTTAATGTAATGAAAATAGGAAGCATGAGGGTTCTGAAAGTTCTACTCTGGAGCTGGAGAGCTGGCAGAATAGTTGATTCCCAAATGTTTTGACAGAGAAGGATTACAAAGACTTGAGAAAATCTTTCGTCTATGAAGGAGCTAAACATATCATTAGCTTTAATCGCTGACTTGTTCTAAATCCAGTGTGTCTGCTCGTTTTCTCACCTAGCGAAGTGCCCACTAGATGCCACTGTTTCTGCACATAAGCGCTGCACAGCCCTCAGCCTACCGACTCAGAACACTGCAGCATCCCTCCTTCTCTCCTCTTGGTTTCTCGTTTCTTGTCTTAAAATGTTCAGCTCAGATGACTGAAATAACACACCTCAAAACCGTCAAAACTCCCCCAACACAAGACAGACCTTCAGCTCAGGTTGCTGTGAAGGTGGATGGTAGAGGGGTGTTTCCCTGGTTGTGTAGGTGCACCTTTCTATGCCATGGAAAGAAAGGATTGAAAGTTTCCACGCAGCACATGGCAGTGGTTTGTGACTTTTTACAGCCATTCAAACACAGATCCTAAGAAAGGATTTAGTGTGTTTGCAGCAGCTTTTCCCACTTGATCTGTCTTCAGTAATCCCCAAATGTAAGCTGCAGACAAGCTAATTGGTAAAACCATCACTCTTTGCAGCATGACATTATCTCATTACATTTATTACCTTTAGCAGCTTGGGGGACTGTGTGCAGATGCTGTACAAACCTGTGCTGAATGGCAGGCACTGCTCAGGCCCAGAGCCCTCGACAAAAAGCAGATAAATAAAATCAGCTCTAATTCAAATACACAACAGCGCAAGGAAAAGAGACGAAGCCTGGAATTTTTGAAAGCATCAACTTTTTCTCCAAGACAAAGACTGAAAGATTTCATCACAGCCAGAGATAGATGTGAAATAGCTTTACCATTGCCATTAAGTAACCTGGCAGTACAACTAATCATCTATTATCAGGCTGCCTCACCTTTCGGGAGAGCACGCACTAGAAGGACTCAACCTTCGCTTACTAAGACTGGCATTTCCAGAAGTTTGACTGTGAGCAAGTCAATCTCTTGCCCTATTTGAAAATCATTTGCACAGAGGTGAAGGTAATGGACAGTGCAAAATGGAAAACTCATCAGGCTGTAGTTCTGATGCTGCGGTATTTTCCTGTTTCTCATGGAGGTCAGAGAGGTGAGTGTTTCCTCTTCCACTCACGGCGACAGCACCGCTTCTCTGGAGTGTTTCTGGAAAGGGAAGAGGAAAGATAAAGCAACTGCCTGCAACAGTCTGGAATGAAGTGATGTGTAGGGAAATGTTTCCTTGCAGTACTTTGGGGCTTTTTTTTTTGCAATAGTTACAGCCTTGTTTTCAGTGAAGACTTCTGCGATGTTGTCTTGATGAATAAAGGCATAAATGACTTCTGAAGTGGTGGAGTGAAAGCGGATTGGTAGGATGTGTCGCTGAAGTAGGACTGTAGCTTATATTTTTAGTAAAAACTTATTTGTTAATGACTAAAGAGATCAGAGTGGACTGCAGAAGGTTATCTGAGCCTTTTATGGTCTACAAAGAGTAGAAAATCTTGTGAGAACTGTGTCTTGAGATTTCTGGTATGTGATTAGAAATGCTGAGTGATCTGTCTCCTTCCTGGCATTTTAATCCTTTTTCAGGTCTGGGGGTAAAGACGTGTGCTAAAATGAAAACAGTAAAAAGCAGAAAAGGTTCAACGAACTTTGAGCTAATGTAACTATCCTTCTTCCATCAGACAGGCATGTCCAGCCCAGTGTAGGCTCCACTTGAAACCAGAAGTCTGAAGCACTAGTATTATTCCAGATCTCGAGCTCATGTTCATACACTCTGGCTTTTTTCAGGGTATTTCACGGACGCTCAGTTGAGGTATATTTGTTTTTCCAAATGTTGGGGGATTTGGTTCTAAGGATCCACTTGGGCATCTTTTCTTGCACAGTGAGTAGAACACGAACATCACGAACAAACCTTTATTAAACTGAGTTAGCCAACTTTAAATACAGGAGATCTTAGACTTAAAGACAAAGTGGGGCTAAACATTGCTTCATTTAGAATTTTTCAGAATAAAGAGACACTACTGGGTGACTTAAAAAAATTAATTCAGCAAAACACTCCAAATGTTCACAATACCCTTGGCTTAGACATTTGCTCTTGAATTCCTTTGGTGTGACTCTGAATATGCACCTACAGTGCCTATAAAACCTAGCCCAGAATCCAGTCCACCACATGCCTTTGGGGTTTTGTGCTCAATTTATTGGTGCCATGGTTCGCACAGGAACAGCACTGGACTCCTGTTATCTGTAGGGAATGAAACACTCCATCAAAACAGGATCAGGCTGTTTCTGTAGTCATGGAAGAATACTAGGATGAGAAATTTATAGGACCAATGGAAGAGTCTTTAATTTACTGGGAAATGACAAGGCGTCTGTAGCCAACTTGTATAACATTCACCCCTTTATACCTTAGTTACATGCCACTGAATATTTACTCTGAGTCTGCGGATATATTTATCACTCATGCAGCATCCCAACCCATCAAAGAGCCCTACTCAGAGGAGGATGTGTTGGATTCCTTGCCTTTCCAAAGTACAAAACTGCAATAACTTAAAAAAAAAACCTTTTGAAATGCTGTGCTCACAAAGCGAATTCTTCTCTTGGAAGCAACTGGCAGGTATTTAGGGTTCAGTAAGGACAGTTTTCTGCACAGCAAACAAAGCTATCAGGAGACCAACTCTTCTGCTCACAGCTAGAGCTGTAGTCTGACACAGTACCTACAAGGGATTGTTCACAGCAACACTGCAGCTGCAGATTTGATTTGTTCCTGTTTGTTTCTAGGTTGTTCTATACTGTCCTCACTGTGCTAGTCTGCGTTATCTACTGCAACTGTTTTACACTGCCGCTATCCTGTGCTATTGTACGAAAGGGCGAGTGTCAGGAGGATGGAGCCAGGCTCTGCTCTGTGGCATCCAATGGTAGGACAAGGGGCAACGAGTGTGAGCTGGAACACAGGAGGTTCCACATCAATATGTGAAGGAACTTCTTCACAATGAGGGTGACAGAGCACTGGAACGGGCTGCCCAGGGGGGTTGTGGAGTCTCCTCCTCTGGAGATGTTTAAACCCACCTGGACATGTTCCTGTGTGACTTGATCTAGGTGGTCCTGCTGTGGTGGGGCGGATTGGACTGGATGATCTTTCGAGGCCACTTCCAATCACTAACATTCTGTGAATCACACTTCAGACAGGGGCACCATAGAGAAAACTCTCAGACTCCACAACAGCCAAACACCACGACTCACAACAACCAGAGGTTTTGCGTCAGAAAAAAGAAGTAATTAAACAATATAATTCAGAAAATATTCAGGGTCTCATTCTGTAAAATATGAGTAAATCTTGCCAATGGAAGTCACCCCATGAATTCCAACCTTCCACAGGAGTAAAGTCACTCTGGTACATGGTACCCCAATATGGCCAACATGCCAGCGTTATCAATACACTCTGGGAGATATTGAGGTTGAGCTGCGACTGGTCATCTCTTAGAGCCCCATGAAGCAACCAAAATCTCATCTTTCCTTTAGAAAGCATGGCTCTAGCCCCCATGGATACAAATAAAAGCTTGAAATACGAATTGCATGCAGCAGGGTCTGCCTGTGTCCCTGAAGAGGAAGGAGTTGCAAGGCAGGTGAGCACCCTGTTCTTCCCAATTCTGATTTTAGTGGCAATTCTAAGGAAGCCCTGGTTGATGTCTGAAGGCAAGATACAACACAGGACACCATGGTAGCCCACAGCTTGTATTCCCTCAGCCCTGCCAACCACATGTGCACATTTGTTCATTTTCCAGCTATGAAAACCACAATTTTAGGTGACAACCTTCATTTCAAAGCTAAAGCAAAACAAATAAATGTAGTGGATTTGTGTCTGTGTTTATTTTTGTATGTGTATACATTTACAGGTATTGTAATGTACACTAGATTATAGAAACTAGGCTTGTGCTTCAACAGTGGATGGATCTGAACTGTGTTTCAGAGTTCCAGCTGCAGAAACTAAGGTTTTCAGGAACATTTTCTGCCCAGAATAATTTAACATTAATACCTCAATATCTGAGGGCACTTCAGTGATACTCAAAAGTTTCACTAACATTAGATCTGTAGCACTGGAGCAGGTTTGGTGGGATGTGTGTGTTAATATTTGTTGTTTTCTATAAGAATCACAGTGGAAATGGCACTTTCCCCCCTTTTCTGTTTACTCTTTGACGCTTTAGAGTTGCTCAGGGAAACAGAGAAAAAAAAAAGTCTTCTCTTTCACATCACACAGCTGTTGTGCTGCTTGAGAAAAACATTTTAAATATTAATATTGCTCTGGGGCTAAAAACACTGCTTCAGAGGCGCTGCAATGCAATGAGCTTCAGCGAAGTGAACAATCACAAAAATAGAGTCCCACATTCCTCCAGCTGATAGTGAGGGCAGTCTGTTTGTTTTGTGGGGCATGCCTACACAACTCATTACGTGTGATTGTTGTATCACTTACAGCTCTCCAGCCCAACCTCAGTAATGAATCACTTGTAGATGCAATAGATTGTGACCTCTGGAGCCAGAAACACCCGCCTTTTCTCAGCCCAGGCTTTATGTGTGAATTAGACTCTCTCAGTTCTCCCTCCTCCACATCAGCTTCAATGAACTGGTGACACTTCTGTGCAGTTATTGGAGCTTTTATCAGCTGCACAGCCTCTCCTCCTCCCAGCTGTGGTTAAACTGCCCAGAGAGGTTAAAGCTATCTTTAGCACTACTCACACAACTCAGGGTGCATGTACATTGTGGTTGTCTCATCTGTCATCAGCTACCAAGTGTATGAATCATCCCAGCCACCTAAAGATGCTCACAGTGTTTCATCCAACCGGAGAGAGAAAGAAAGAGGGGTTTCCCTCAAACAAAACAGATAACAGTAGACTTCACATAGAGGGCATTGCTTTATCTTTGCTTGGGAGGCATCATTCTAGCACTGGTGATATACTGACTGTGCTTACTGAGGGCTGCAGCATTATTTACACTCAGATGCTGATGTACCTGCAGTTCTGCTTGGGAAAGGAACCATCCTGCACCACCTGAAATTCATGACTGCCAAGGGGTAGGAGAAAGCTACTTCCATCATTTAGTCTGCTCATCTATTTCCTATTTACCAGGGATGACAAATGTTCAAGCCACCTGGTTAAGTTATTCGCAGGCTTTTAATTCTACTCCATATGTCTCAACAGCTTTGCTGTGGAAACCACTGTCTCAAGAGCAGGTCTGGAGCAACCAGCACCTGTGGCTCCAGCTTGCGTCCAGCAGCAGGACAGACATGTGCCAGGAATGACTTGTCCAAACAGAGGGACTAATGGATTACAGCTCTGGGCTACTCACAGTAAATCACCGATGCAGAGAGAAGTGCAGGGACAACAGAAATACCCAAACGCGCTTTTGTAGGGTATGGCCCCTTAAATTAAACAAGACAAGAAAATCCCTGAAATGGCTGCAGGGTCACTTTTTCCTTAACAGTTGCTCCAATTTAAGCCCTCACATGTCTCGCATTTATTTTCAGCTTTGCTCTTCTATCACTGTCCCATGATAGATGCTCACAAAACATTACCAGGGAGGAGGACAACACAAGCTGCCAGGTATTTCCTGGCTTAGGCACTTTCTGGTAATTCCCTTTTATTTTAGGAATCCAGTTCCACAAGTGCCTAATGTTCCCTGCTAAAACTCAACTCCTGTTGTGGTGAGCAGCGTACCAACACCAACCCATGCAATGCTGCTATACATTTCACAGGCAAGCTTACTGCCGTTGGGCTGCGATGTCTCTGCTCACCCCTGAGGTGACAGGGATGATCGGATGTTGCAGGCAGTGGCAGCACTTACCGAAAAGCAGGCACGTCAGCATTTACCATAACATTAGCATCCAGACATTGTTCACTTCACTTGCCTCACGACCAGCTTTAACTACCTACAAGCCTCACCTTCTGATCTCCTTTGCTATGAACAATGCACGCCGCTGCCTAAATTGATTGCTATTAGGCTGCGGTACTTAGGAACTACGAATACATCACCTCAACTCTCCTAGGATTTAAAGAGCAAATCAGTGAACAGTCTTAATTCTGCTTAAATTGGCACTAAAAATTTGCGTTTAATGACCAAGAAGAGTATTTAATTATTTATTAAGAGGCACACTTTCCATAGAAAGGTTTAAGGTTTAAGCTAAAACAGAAGATGTAATCCTTCCAAAAAACGCAAGCTCGTATTAAGAAACTGTGTGTCCCCTTCAATTAACGGAGACCCCTGCTCCCCAGACCCAGGAGTGAGGCTCTCTGCATGTATGTGGGCATGGAAAACTGCTCCGCCAACGTTTATATAAGGAAAATAGAATCCACTGTTCTAAAAGGAGTGTCATAAAGTTTGATGTGCCTATTTCAAAAGTATTTGGAACAGATATTCCCCACCTCTGACCAGACAGAAATGGCTTTGCTTCCAGCTTTAATGCCAGCTCCAGAGAAAATAGAGATCGCTGGCATTCTAGAGAACATGGGGCAAAGTTGGAAGCAGCCCGTATAGGGAAAAAAGCTGAGAGGGATGTGATGGGAGAGAGCTACTGCTGGAAAGGGAAGATCTTTGGTTGCATTGTGATTGAATCAGATGAGGCCAGCAGGGACAAACACTAGGCTGGTTTCTGAGAGCAGAGAGTTCCTCCCTATGCTCTGTGTGGAGATGGTGTTCTGCCTTCACCCTTTGATCCTTCAGCTTAATTCAATCCAGGGACAAATCAGAGTGAAACTGGGTGTGGGAAGCTGCAGGTGTGGGAAGGTGCACGTATGTGTGGGGGGATGGATGGAGATAATGGGCAATTGGTGCTGCCCCCCTTCCTTGTGCTGCTCCCACCATGTCAGCTCATTGCAACAAGTGATGGCTGTAGCCCTTCCCAGCCTGTCTCACTCACTGGTCTGGAACAGTGAGCCAATCCGAGTTAAAATTAGTTCATACTTACAGGTCAACTCAAAGAAAGTTTCTGTTGCTGATAACAGGCCAAACCAAACCTGCCTGTGGGACAAAATGCTTCTGCGGTAAGACTGTGCCAGGCTCAGAGAATCCTGAGGCAGCTTAAAGTGCTTCTTACTCCTGTGCTCTGAGGATCTCGACCCATAGTGGTGGTGCCTCAGGGATTATCATTGGCACAGTCATTTCACACTGCCTCCAGAGCTATTGTCCTGTGCTGGCAGAGAAAGACTGTCCTGTCTCATAAGAGAAAAGCAGAGATGGGGGGGTGGGTACCAGTGTGAAGCCACTGAGGGTCTGCCTGTCTCACTGTGTTGGTCCTTTGGTCACATACAGGACCTGCATTATCCCCTGTCTTGAAGACCCTCAGCTATGGTCCATGGGCCCCTGAAAGGTGGCTTACAGAACACTGATACACTGTCCGTATCGTGGCAAAATGAGAGACCACCACAAATCCTGTCTTTGTTCTGTTCCTACAATGAGTCTCCCAGGTTTACAGACAACTGCCAAAAGGCTGTTGAAGAAAAACCCAGAACACAGCATTTGTTGGCCTTTCTTGGCTAGCGGAGAAGTTTCCGATGTGTTGCATGGTTCTTAGTTTGATACTTGCTTCTACTTCAAAACTCAGGAGCTGTGCTTAAAAGAAAAGTGGCTGTTTTGAATGAAGGCAGTTTCCAGTTGTGTCCCACCACTGCCTGTGGTGATACACGGCGACACCGCAGCAACTCTGCATCCTGGGATGGGCAGGGGCTCAGTGGAGGAGGAGATAAACCAGATGTGTAACGTGCCCAGCGTGTACCCCGTGGATCTTCTGTGACCTGTCCGGGGATGATGCAAATCCACTCATTTGAGAGACACAGAAACTAGCTCCGAGAGCTGGGACCAGGGCAGTTTGGAGAACGACAAATCACTTCAAGCTGCCAAAAAGAAAATAAAATAGCTAGAAGTAAATTTTTCTAAACTTTTGTAAGAGCAAAAAAGCAGCTAAGTGTCTTTGCCCTGGGGTTTGATCAGAATCATGAAGAAAACTCTCTTCAGGTACCTCCGGTTTGTTTCACTGAACCTTCTGCAAAATCAAGAGGCCTTTCTCTCAGAGCACAGTCGCAGTGAAGCTGTAATCCTTTCTGTCTCCACAAGTGACCACAGCGCAAACGTTTCACATCGGACCAGAGTTCAGTGCAACGACAGCTCTCCTCATGGTGAGTCCTGCAGAGATGATACTGGGTGTTCCTCATGGTGAGTCCTGCAGAGATGATACTGGGTGTTCCTCATGGTGAGTCCTGCAGAGATGATACTGGGTGTTCTAGCTGAAATGAAAACCTTTCATTCTCCAACAAGGAACTGGAGCTGCTGGACCCTTATTTGTTAGAAACCTGGACAGACCACTGGGCACCAGCCCCCATTGGCCTCCACTGAGGAGAAGCGTAACACGTGTGTGAGTTGACACCCAAATTCTGCTGCCTTTACTGACCAGACTGGTTTGTGGATTGCAAATGGGATGGGAACCGCTGTCAGTGTCACAGACCCTCAGCCATTATGGTTGAAACATGCATAGAGGGTGAGATCTGGAGCGCGTTAGGCTGTTTTGCCCCAGAAGGCTCATCTAAGCAGTGGTAATTATCGTTGGTCTGTGAGAAACTGGAGACGAGCTCAGACAAATGTAAAAGTCTGAGGTGAAGGTCTGTCTCTTTCCAGGACAGTCCTGCATTTTTTCTTGTCCTGTTACTGGGTTTGATGCTTCCCTTTGTCAGCCCATTCTGGCCTCAAGTCTGGGGTGAACGTGCCACACACACAGGGGCTTTTTGCATCCCATTACAGGAAACATCACGGATGCTACACAAATTATTATCCCCATAGGTTGAACCTGCCCAGTCGGAGTAGTATGAGGTATGAGAATCTGTCTTCTGTGGTGGAGTTTGTGAGTGGGACTTTTCCCTTCCTTCCCTTACCTTGGCTGCTGGTGTGGCAGGTCCCAGCAGTGGCCCTCCCCATTCCCACACAGACGGGTGGGGAACGGGTGGGCTGGGAGGGGGAGCTGAGGAATTCTGGTTTGGCACCCCTTGCACACCGAGGCAGCCAGGCGGCAAGGAGGGGAATGCAGTCGGAGCCAAGCACAATGCTAACATGGATTGCTTCTTTTGGAAAGGAGGAAACCCAGGAGCCACAACTGAAGCACTGCTTTGCTTGTTGGGAGAACTCAACTGTGTGCAGTGCGCTGCCCCTGAGCCCAACAGAGCTAGGACAATGTTTCACTGAGCGGGGAAATGATCTTTGGGCTGTGTCTCAGGACTGAAATGCTCATTGTTTAGATGATTTGGAAAAATACCTTGTTTTCCTTTGGTTGGCTGGTCTCTGGAAAAGCTTAGGAGGGCACGCACATTGTGGTGAACAGGAAAAAATGAGAACAAACAAGAAGCCTGACGTGCCGGGAATACGACTGCGGAGGGACTGTAGAAATTACAAACTGAAAAAGGAGGCGATGATCCAGATAACTACGAGTGCTGCTGAAGAGGATTCCCAGGACAAAGAGTGCCTGAAGACTGTTAGAGCGTTCAGTGGCTACCGAGGAATTGGAAGGTGCTTATGAGAAGGGATCAGAGGAATAACCAAGGAATGTAACCTAGATAATTTCATTTGTGTGGGTTGGATGCTGCTCGTCTAATCAGGCCATTATTCAACGGTCCTTTGGGCTGCTACTGAAGAAATGGTTCTTCCATTCCCCCTTCCCCCAGACACTCATTTCTGTGCTCTCTTATGCCAGCACAAGCATTCATGTGACTCTACTACCCTAAGAAAGTAATTAAAAAAATAAAAGCATACATCTAATTGATTTGAAATTCAGCTGGATCAGTTCTGTGGTCCAACTCATTGCTCAGCCGTATAAACGCTGGTGCCAGACAAGAGTGGGTGAAAAAAGCGACTGGGTGCAGAAGTGGGGGAGGAGTGGAACAGCCCCTTTCAGCAGCAGCCAGATTTATGCCAGATTAAAGTGACCGTGTAACCACAGCCTCTTTGAGTAGCCCCCTTAATTTCACTTTGGGCATGTGAAGAATCAGCTATTACTCCTACTGAGTTAAGAGCAGCACAAACAGGCTTTTATCATCTGATCGTCTCACATTTGCTCGACTTGCGATGTGCTCCGTGCTCTGCCAGAATTTCTGGGAGGATCTGTGGCAATTAAAAGGAAACCCACCTAGGGACAATATCATTCCAGTGTATGGCTGGTATGTATGCAGCCACTTCGGCAGCTCCGTCTGCTATGAAAGCAAATGAACTCAAGAGCAGACAAGAACTGATATGTGAAGTTGGAGTATAAATCTGACTGCATAAATTAAAAGGACGGGAATGCAATGGGTTTTGAATAGGTTCTTTCACATGATAGTGTTCTCCTGGAATCAGAAAGCAGACATTGCAGCAGAAAAGCTTTACAGTCCTCTGAAATAAATATTAGTATTTTTCTTAGCACAGAGGAGTTAAATGAAGTGGCAAATCAAAACACGTATGTGTGTATGCATATACATTAGTTAGAGATAGAAAGTGGGGACTGTGGTGGAAAGGGGTTGATATGGAATATTGACCAACACAGAACATGGGCTAAATACCGAGAGTGTGCCGCAGGTTCTCTCCTTTCCCCAAGACATCTCCTTTCTGGGCTAGATCTGGCAGATACATGAAAGTCTGAGCTTTTAACTTGGAGCTCCAGCTTCCCTAAGCGATTCCCTGCATAGCGTTTTCTAAAAGCCATGACACTGTGATTCCCTGAATCAGCCAAGAGCCTGCAGTGGAAGGTCCAAGGGAAGAACCAAGCTCTTAGCCACTACATTACAATGCAGAAAATCTCTCTGCAGAGTAAGAAGTTAAATAAAGAGGCAGAATATATTAGGACACGTTGAGATCCAAGGACTCCCACTGGGTGTCCGAGCAGCAACACAGTGTTATTTTAGGTCACTGGAACAGTGACACCAATGCTGGCAATAGCAGTTCCGTGCCTGGTCCACAAGTGACTTTGTACTCTTCACGAAACCCCAGTCCATACGCCGCTGTGACCACATCCCAGAGTGCTTCCAGGGAAAGCTGTTTTTTGCCCAGTCCTTCAATTTTTGACTAGGATTTGCGTAGCTTATCTGCAGTTTAAATGACACGATTTGGCTTTTGTGACAATCTGTTATGATCCCCGTCGTTAATGCTGTGGGTGTTAATTTGGTAGCGAGCAACGGGATATTTTAAGCTTCAGTTGGCTTAGACAAGTACGATCTCAGTGATAGCTCCTCTCAAGTTCATTCTTCCTCTTTTACTGATTTCAATATGTTTATGAAAGGGTTCTAAACTGCTTTTTCTTTCCAAACTAGCAGAGGCCCAAAGCACTGAGAATTCCAGCAAAATTTGGCTTTTTTGCTAGAAGTGAACTCAGGAAGGATGTTTTCACTGACGGGGTACCTCTAACTCCCTGTAAGCTCAAAGTTTATTATGACATTGGGAAAAGGATATTTCTGGTGCTAATAAGGTTTGATTACAGCTTCTCCCCCAAGCCATTCATTCTGAAGCATTAACAGGTTTCCTCTGGGAAGCTGTCCTCTCTCAGCTGGCCAGTTCTTCCCTTGCTCGCCTGTTCCAAAGCCTGCTGAGGTCCATTTCCATTCCTTTGACTCAAACCCACTATCCATGTCTCCTGATCTGTGACATGGGAAATTATCCACCCTCTAACTGCCTTATTAAATTTCAGCTGGCCTTGGCTACTGGCCTGCTCCAAGGGTTGCCCTGTCAGGATGCTTATTTACCGTCACCAAAGCACCACAAGTAGTTTAACTGAAAACACAGCGGTCAGGAGCTTCACGCAAAACATTCAAACATTCTAAATGAAAAGAATGATTTAAAAGAAAAACACAGAGCCCTGCTGCAATCCGCTGTCTGTGCCATCAGTAAAGGATTCGGTTAGTTATTTCCTCCAAAACAACACACGCAGTCTCTTTCTAAACACCTCCCTGATCAGACCACCAAAGCACTTAGCATCTCTCCTTTGCTCACCAAATATTTGTATGATTTTCCACAAGAAACAGCCAGGCCAAGTGCTAATAACCACTCTGAGGGGATGGGAGTACATCAAGTCTCAGACACCGTGAAAAATAAAATAAATCACCAGAGGAACAACATTTTATATGGCTTGTTTTGTAAATTGTGTTTTGCTATAAGGAAATTAAGAAGAGAAGCTTGAACCAAATGGAGGAGCAAGTAGCTCTCCTTGCCTTGGAGCACAGCTATTACAAGAAAAAAGCCACCTACAGAAGCAGCCAAGAGGTTTAGAAGCCCCAGCCATGGTCTTTAGAAACCCCTTAAGAATGTTAACATTAGAGACTGTGTCTATACTAATAGATAACAGGCAGCTTTAACAGCGAGGGCAGTTAATCACTGCTGCGTCTTATCTAGGGATGAACAAGATTCCTGTTGCTTGCAGCCTTTAAATCAAGACTTGGTGTATGTCTGCGTGTCATGTTGCGACGTAAAACGGAGACTTGAGGACCATTCTAGAGCCACCCAGCTCACACAGCAGCATGAGGCCAGCAGGAGACAAGCAGAGTTTGTACAAATTAAGCAGGCCAATTTATCCAGCTCTTTGGTTGGGTTAGTGCTCCCATCCCAAGCTCAATTATGCTGCTCTGTCCCTGCCAGCTTATTTTAAGTCAGTCCACGTATCTGTACTCTTCCTTGTGGTCTCTGGTGCAGATGTGGCTAACCTTCTACGTGAAATATGAAAGCTCAGGTAGATATTTGTGGAGAGATTGCTGGATGATGCTCATGGACAGGTAGAAAGTCTGTAAGGGGGATGAGAGCTTAGCAGAGATAGCAGAGATCACTCAGCAACAATACAGATAAACATTTCTGCCTCTGGGACTGGATGGCTTCGGTCCTCTCTGCCTGCCTGTTCTTGTTTGGAAGAGCCAAGCATCAGGACCTTCCTGGTTTGCACTGTTGTCAAGACTCATACAGGAGCATCTTCCTCTGAAACCTATGATACGCACTAACATTAGCATTTGATGCACTTCCACTCTAACCGGAGAGTCGATCGCTGCTCCAGGAGACTCCTTCTATCTGTACTCCCTCCCCACACAGCAGAATAAACTCACGTTAGAATGCATTTCTTTCCCAGGACCCCAGCAGTCCATCTCCTAAAGCCTGCCCTTAGCTCCCCTTACAAGCCTGCAGAGCAGAAGGTTCTGCCTTTGGTGCAAGGGGCTGAGCCCCGCAGTTGTGCCTCGCTGGCACGGCAGGCGCTGCGCAAGCAGCAACATTTCAATGCACTGTATGCTTTGCCACCAGAAAGCCGGGCAACGCAGCCCCAAAACGCTGCCTGTGCATTACTGCAGTGTCTTCTGTAAGGAAACGTGGATTTCTGCCACTGGACAGACACAGAAACTAGTAAGCTATTCCCTGCATTCTTCTATCCCCCCGGGGCGCACTGTGTAAGGGAGGCCATTGATGCTCTGCCATCAGATAGACACACAGACCTGTAATAAAACACCCGTGATTCACGGCACCTTTGCTCCTTAGGGTGCTTCTGAAGAGGGAGCTACTGATTTCTCACTTATGCTTAAATGATTTGTGAAAGGAGAAAAAAAAATTTCTATTTTATAGCCTGTGCCTTCAGCCACAGCGGAAACAGTTTTCGGCAAGTTCTGCGTGCGTTTGACAGGTAACTTTCCTCTAATGGCTTATCGTCACCTTGGCTGTTTTGTAGGAAGCTCAGGTTTTGCCTGACTCTGTCATTTTAAGCAGTTAGAAGTTGCTGCCTGAGGGGTGAAACATTGAAGCCCTCCCAGTTTCTGCATTTACTCACTTCAATGGGAGATTTTCTAGCTCAAAGAACATGCTGTCATCATTTATAACAAGTTAGCCCCCTCCGGTACACAGAACCACATGAGAGTGCCCTACCCTAAGGATCGTGTACGAGGCAAAGAAGGTGGAGAGAAATAGGCCAAGTAGTTGTCCCAGTCACACCAAAAATCAGGCACAGCCAGGCAGAAACCAGATTCTCTGGATCTCTGGTCCAGTGTCCTGGTCACTAGACATCTCAGCCCTTGCCAGGCACCTGGATAGAGCAAGTCCCAGCACGTGTGCCCGAGAATCATTAAGATCTCCTCAGCCTTCCAGCTCTGTGTTAGAGGAGGTCACAATGGTTCTCCTTGTTCTTTGGACTCACAGGTTTTGTTCTGAGCCAGAGACGGGTTTGGACACCATGGAGATAGGCAGAGTACAGCCTCCTAAACAAAGACAGAAGTCTCCGCGTTCAGCCAACGAGGGGAATCCGATCCCCAAGACAGACTGGAGCCACGTATTGCCTAATGTTCGAGAGTACAACATCTCCTGGAACTCCCACGGCAGGGCCCTGGCCACAGGGCTTATTTTGGTGAGTGGTGTGAATATGGCCCTTCTTCACCATTTCCTTTCCAGATTAGTCACAGTTAGCCTTGCTCCACTTTTTGCCTCAGGAAGCTGAGCATAAGCACCACGTCTGGTCAGAGGAGAAAGCAAGCATAGCATTTTCTGTAGGCAAATATCCACAGCTCAAAACCACCTAATAATACGTCTCAGTTCTTCCTGACTTGGTAGTGTCTGCACTGGAGAGGCCAAGGTCTGGAAGGGAAGATGTTGGCCAGGACAAAAGTGCATTGGCAGAGCTCAGGGGAGGCGCTCACGCAAATCCTGCCCACACTTACATCTGAGTCCATCCAGGGCTTTCATCATCGCTAGATTTGCCAGCCTTTTTTTAAAAGCATCAATCAATAAGTAGAGGGAAAAAAATTAAGTAACTGCTTGGCTTGAAGCTTGTTGCTACTCAAGAACTTCCCACATTGTGCTAAGTGGGAAGTACGCTCTTCTGGGGTGCAATTCACACCCAAGTTCTTGGCCTCAGCAACATCTGCTCTTCCAGGGAGCCTCGAATGCTTAGATGTGGCTGCTGAGCTTCTGGAGCTGGTTGGGCCAAACAAGTAGAGTTTAGGCTGAGCTGGCACAGAGGTAGGCTGAATTGCTGCATTTCTCAGGGCAAGGTTGCTGAGAGAGTCCTTAGGGAATTGAAGCTGGAAAATAAAGCTTTTGCTCATGTAGGGAAGTTCTGAACACCAGCAGCAGAGGAGCAGCTTGCAGTTGAGCAAGAGGAATCCCTCCACCTGGACCTATGCTTGTGGAACTTGCTTTCCACTGACTACTATCCACTGCTGCCACTGCCTCTGCAGAGAACAGCAGCCCTGAAATCAGCATCCGCAGCATAACGTGTAAGGAGGCAACTCATGGGAACACTGTGGCTGTTCTTTCTGCTTCTCTCCTTTGTCTGCACAGGCAACGACCAACCAGGACTGCAGTCCTGCCAATCTGCCTTATCAACCTCTAAATCTCTTTGCTTGATTGAATTAACCCAGAAACTAACTCATGAACCCCCCTTGTCATCCTGGCCTCTCCTGGTGTACAGAGGGAAGGCTTTTGTGTTTCTTCCTGTCTTGAGAGGACAATCTGAGTCTTCATCTGAGCTTGCTGCACACAGATCTAATTCAGAGAAGCTGATTTTAGGACTGAGACCCGCAAGGACACAACAACAACTTGCCTATTAGGTTTCCTGGTGAACACAACTTAGTGCAACAAGAAACTCAACATCACCAAATATGTCAAATGTCAAGGATATTTCTTCCATAACAAAACAGTGCCGTCAAGCATTCCTGCCAACATCTCACTATCATTTAACTTCAGTAGGAGCAGCCTCGTTTGCGCAAGGTACAATCAGTTTGTCCCTATGGGAACGCGACCTTCCGGTAAGCAATTTGCAGAAGACAACCTCTTACGTGCAAATTATTAACTCAAGGTAAAGATCTAGAATCATCCAAGAGACACAGAGACTGCCTGAAGCAGAGGTACAGATTCTGGAAGGAGCAGCTAAACACCTCATTAACCGAGCTTCATGCCGTTCAGTCTGAGTGACTGAATATTTCCAACACAATTGAAACTGTGGCTCTCTGAATTGATGTTATTTTTAATAAAAGGAGGCGTTAAGTTGCCTTCTTTGGTGAACATTGTGGAATGTTTCTAACTTCCCTACCAGACATGGCTGCGATACTTGTGAGGCACTTGGAGAAGAAATGTGCTATAGAAAATTAGGGATTAAGCCAAACCTCAGTGTGGGATTAATATGTCTGTGTGAATTTAGAGGATGAAAAGCCACCTTCCACTTGATGGCAAAGCGTCAAATTCCACGTTCGCGTAGACTGATGCGGGCAGTTAATTATAAAAAAGTTATTCTAGTTGCACTGACAAAGAATCTGACCCGGGTGCATTTGCCTGAAGTGAAGCAACCAAAACCCTGGGTCTGAGCACAGCAGAAGTTTGTGTTAAAGCTGAGCTGTCAGTCCTAGCTTCGCTTTTTAGACCTTCTGTCAATGCACCTTTTTGCAGTGATCCATCGCTTTAGGATTGCTCTCTTTAGGATTGCACTGCAGGAAGTCCTAGCACAGAGGTCACATCGGCAGAAAGATGCCTTATAAAGGACAGAAATCTATCAGCATTGGATTCTTTCGGATTTCATAACGTTCACCTGAAAGCACGAATGCCAGTTCAAAGTCAGGACAAGTTCCTGCTCAAAGCTAAAGAATTAATGTTGTGCCCTCTCAAACCCGATAAACCCTCCCGTGATTTGGTAAGCGGTGCTTTGTGAAAACTCCCCTTCCGCTAGCGTGTGAAATTAGGACGCTGCAGTCCAGCCCGACGGCACTGACTCGCCTTTGATTAACAAAGAGCTGAGCGTTGCAGCAGCAGTGATGTCTCCAGCCAGCTCCCTACTGCTTCAGAGGACACAGCAAACAGATCCACAGGACCATTTTCAAAGCTGTTTCAGTGTCTCGCTGGGAGATTTTTGCAGGCTAAATTAGCAAAATTCAGAGCATACATTAGCTCTGTGACTCCAGTTAATGAGTCCTTTGTTTTATTAGATGAATTGGGGAGGAGGGTCATTTTCTAACACATCTTTCCCAGCAGAGTAAAACACCCACCACTGAACGCAGCCATAGGCAATCCATTATTTTTATATCACCCGCGTAAGCTGCTGCTTACAAATACTGAACACTCATAACCAAGCGCCGCTCAGAAGAATAAATGACTAACCAGATTTTATCAGTACACAAGCTAAATTCAATGATTTATGAAGAAATCTTGGTCCTGTCTAATGGAATTTTCCCAAAATAAATTCATGTAAACAACTCGCCACAAAGAGGCAGTCAGTGCTGGCTGGTATGTGTAAACAGCTTTAACAGTTGAGAATATAATCTCCTTGACTGCTGGGCAGTCTGGGGAGATTCATGCAGAGTCTCCCTTCAGAAAGCCACCTTTGACTCTGATCCTCCTGACATCATAATGCCACCCGTTTCTTTAGCTTCTAGCAAACGCTACTATCATCATAGATGGGCAGAATCATTTTGCCCCTCAACACCAACACTCGAGCTTTTACAGTCCTCATTGGAATCCCAGGATGAGAGTCATGGGTAGGACTAGTGGGAGGAGGTAGAGAAATGAAAAAACTCCAGCTCCTGAGTAACTATATGCCCGTGTTCTCGGTTTGCAGCGGTGCCTTACCAAGCCTCTTTTTTACATGTTCCTAGAATCAAGCTGAAAGTACAATGTGGTCTGGTTAACGTGTTGCAGTCACTCTTAACACGTTTCCAGCAGAGCTCCTATGCTCATGGTCTCTAACTGCAAGGAGAAGTCAAATATTTAATAAATTATCTAATTGAGGCTAATTAGTCCTGTTAGGGGGTAAGACAGAGCAATGTGTGTGAAGTGATCTGTGAGAGCGGCTCAAACCGATTTGGGCTGGTTCCCAAACAAGCCAAGCACGGCTCTAAACTGAACGGAGCCATTTTCAGCTTGCATCATTATCACAAACAGATCCTTCTGTGCCTTAATTCCTCCTCGAACGCAGCACTTCACAAGCAGCGTCAGTTCTACTAGAATAAGGGTGAGTGGGCAGGCTGGCTGAGGACCAGACCTGCAGAGACAGTCAGCTTTTTAATGACTATTCATAAATACAGCATCATTAGCAGTTTCAGGGGCATGATAGCTACAGTACAGCATGTTCTGCTGCTCAGTGGAAGAAGAAATCCTGCACTATACACACAGATTTTACAGCCACTAATAACTACCTTTTTTAGATTCGTAGAGCTTTCAAGGCTTTTCACAGCTAATATTTCTACATTAGCCTGATTTCCCAATAAGTCTGCTAGACAGATGAAGACTGATGTTTTTTAAAAGGGACTAGTGATTTTACATGCCTGTTCTGGTTGCCTACCTTGAGCCAGCCCTGAAAACAGCCTGATAGTTTGAGGATTTCCAAAAATCAGTTCCTTTGAGGTGTCTCAGCATAACACCTCATCAGTCTCTCCCCAGCTCCAGTTGGTGACAAAAAAAAATTCCCCAAACACTCCTGGCTCCCAAAGTCACTGCCGAAGTTGGACGGGGTGTTTTCTTACAGAGACGTAAGATTTAATTTGCAAGCACAGCCGAGCGCTGCTGTTCGATAGCCGGCGATTACCATCTGAGCCTGGAGCTGATCGAGATGGTTCCTCTGACTTTTATCACGTAAGTGAATGAGAGCAGGATTTACTTCCACTGCCCAGACTGTCTGATCAGCTCTCAATCACATACCTTATGAGCTGTTTTGGATTACAGCTTCTTGAGCATCAACGTTTTATTTCAGTTCTTAGGTGGACTCGGCTAAAACAAAAGGAAGTGCCATCGGCCAGTTGAATGAAAAGATATTATCCGCCCATGGCTTTTCCATTAGAACGGTTTCATTTTTAAATAAGAGCAGAATAGTTTAATTCAGCCACTGGCACAAAAATAACGCCAGTATCAGATAATGGAGACTTCCTAGGAAAGATATACCTGATGTCAGACAGCCTCGTAAGCAGGCTGGCAGCCAGTTCTAATGGAAAACCAGTCTGTGAAGAATTCACAGCATATTATATTCCCAGGCTTTTTAGAAGCTATTTTCTGGCTAATCAAAAACCAGAAGCTATGTCTTCAGCAGATATAGAATAACATCCTCGCTGAAATACATCAGCTCAAGATCTGGCCCACAGCATGGACTGGAGTTGTTTAGCTACACTCGAACCCAATCCACGGGCTCTTTTTCTGGCCACCTACCACCTTTAATCAGGTGTGACAGCACTTGGATGTTCAGGGCAGTCTGAAGGAAAGAGGAAATCGGGCCAGATCAGAACGATGGTGATTTACAATGACTTGGCAGAAACAGATCTAACACAAACAAGGCATCAGAGAAGTCACACCTTTGGGCCTTGTCCATACCCCTGCACACGTACTCACTGCCCAGCTGTGGCTCCCAAAGCTGCGGATGGAGGTGGAATGCCAACCAGCCCTCAGCAGCAAGGTGTGTGGCAGATACATGGGGTCAGTCCACAGGGGTTTAAAGCATTCTGTGCAAACACGGATTAATCTGCAGAAGGAGTGAATGAAGCCTGAGCTGATTGGTATCTCTGCAGCATCTGGACTATACAGAACTATAACTGGGATACCTTTGAACCTCTTCTTAGAAAGCTCTTTTCCTAGTCTTCTCCTCATAAAACAGTATTTGGGGTCACACACATCTGGAGGCACCCTGTGCTGTGGAGAGCTGCTGGGGACGCGCAGTAACTTAGTTTACCAACACAGCTATTGCTGGCCCCTTATGGACTGTTTGCCAATCTTAACATAGCCCCAGAAGATGACTTTTATAACCAGCTCTGTGCACAGGGAACACACAGGAATGGCATCGGTCTCACAATCACATGGGATGCTGCTTCCACAAACAAGGGGTTGTCAGTGCTGGGCAGCACTTGACTGTGCACGTTGCAAAGGGAAGCAGAACACATTCCTGCTTTTCCTCCTGCTTTCACTTGGTCTGTCAATCTAGACCAACTGTGTAATCTCTTCACTGCTCATTCTGATAATCTGTAAAATATTTACTCTGAAGCTTAAGTACTGCTTGTGAAGCACCCAAGAACTTCAAATGAAGAGTGACACAAATACGGAGTCATTGCCTGCTCCTTCGAAGCTCTTCACCAACCATCAAGAGCATCTTAATTAACTCTGTCTTCTCTCAAGAGAATTATTTTTGTTGTAAGAACAGATTCAGGCTGAGGATTCCTACCTTCAGAGTGGACTGAAGGTTTTTCACTTACGAGAGAATTTTCATTGTCAGCTGAAACGGCCAGAGTGGTGGAGGTTTTGTCCCTCACCCAGGTTTTCTCCACTCTTTGATCCAGCAGCAGATTTCAGCGTCAGTTCTCACGGCGGATGTCAGGCTTTTACCTACTCTGAGTTTACACTACTTTCACAAAATTGGGTAACGTTTCTCACATCTGGAAATGGTCAGTAGCAGGGGATACAATTATCAGCCAAAGTACAAACCTAGAATCCTGTGTAGTACAGCCACAGCATACAGTTTATAGTAGAAAAGTTTGAAGCGTTGTTCCAGTAACAGTCTGGGAATTGGATCCTTGCAATCTACATTTCATGGTAGCAGAGGACTTCATGACATTCAACAGCTCTACAGGGCAAGCTGGGCTGTTCTTATTTTCTCTGTAACTAGTGTTCAGATGTGCCTGGCATTTAGGTCCCCAGCGCTGCGAGACCTTCTGACGTCGCCAGCACAAGCACTAGTGCCATCTTCACATCAGTCAACTTGGCATCTTTGTCCCCTGCCTCAGTATATGAGCAACTTTCACAGTGAAACCTCTTCTCTTTAGACACAAATGCCTTTGTTCATGTTCCTGCCATCATAACTTAGCCAGAAGCTGTTAGTAAACTATTGAACAGTAATAGTTTAATGCAAAACCCTTTTTGGAGAAATCCTCCTGTTTCTGCTTCCTAGGGACCATCCCTGCAGCCCTGTCCTGTACCTGGAGTCCCACTGGCTGGTGAGGAGGCTGCAGAATCCCACCCCTTGGCTGTTAGTTTTGGCATAAGCTGACAGCTCCACACAGTTCACTGCTTGGTGTGTTAACCCGATTATGTTTGACATCTGAGGTCAACAAGATCACTGGAAATGTCCTGTTGCTGATCTTCTGAAGAGTCTCAGAGATTTCTCCCCGACAGCTGCTTGTTAAACTGCCTACCGTAGATGCCATAACCAGATAGGAAAGAAGTATCTTCCTGCAAACATGGTCCCTGTGACTGCTGCTTGCTGTAATAGCTCCTTAGTGCACACACAGAGGGTCTTGTTTGTCTAACTGTTGGGATGGCACCAAAAACTATTCACGGCTATAAATCACAATCATCGACTCTCCATCTGAGCTAGCGAGAAGACCAAAGCTGCTGTGTTTTACATAGGTAGGTGGATACACTAATGTCTCTGAAAAGGGGGAAAACTGTCTAAATAGGGGAGACAACTAGGAAATGGCATAAGCAGCTTTTAATACGTGTCCTTCTCTTACTAGAGAGAATTGATTACCAAACCTATGCTCCTGTATTAAGGATGTTTAGATCAAATCTTAAGACACAGCAAATTGCTTCATGTCAATCCAACCAGCAGAGCGGTCACCAAGGATCTCCCCATGCTCCAAGGTGCAAGACCACAGCATAATGCAGGTACTCTGCTGCTCTGCAATAGCTTGGGGAGCCTCCATCCCCAGCCTCAGGCACAGCAGCAGCTCTCTTGCCTTGGGGATGCCATGAAGCAGAGTCTGTGGGGGGCAACACACAGGACCACGCCGGTGCTTCTCACAGCGCAGGCTGGCCCTGCACACAAACAGGGATAACCCGCGGAGTGTCACCCATTAAGAAAGGTCCGGTGGCCCCAGGAAATCCCTTGGTGGGTGGTTCCAGCTGGCCACGGAGTGTCGCTGTTAGCCCAAATTTTGGAGCGGGTCACTTCGCTGCTGCAGCACCAAGCACATAAGAACAACCCTCTGTCCCTTTAAAAAAAAAGGGGAAAACATGAAAATTATCTGGTATCATCTCTTTCTCTCCCTTTAAAACGCACCACTTTTCCTCCCCTGTCCTCCCCTCCTCTTTTCTCCTGGGAACCAGGATTCCTCAGCTCTGCTTGGAACCAAAGTTCAGATTTTTTGGCAGCGCAAAGGGACTCAAATGAGAGCTAAATTAAACCTTTTCAAAACCTCCCCAGCCAGCCGGGTAGCAGACAAGAGGCACATTCCAGGACCGTGTGGGAGATCTGAGCGCTCGAGCAGACAGCAGAGGCAAAGGTGATGCTTCAGCTTTTGCAGAGGTGCCAGCCCGTCTGCGCTGGCCCCGGCACAGTCCGCACAAGGGTCAGGGCTACTGTCCCCGCAGAAATAAAACCCCCTCCCAGCTATTCTCCTGGCCAGGCTAAAGACTGGTTCCAAGGAGGACAGTTTAGCACTGAGGACAGTGAGTGGAGGCAGGAGCTCTCTGGAAGGGCTGCTGTTTGTGTGTGGGGAGAACAGAAGGCCACGCAGCAACACCCAGCAGGATAAGGCACCCCTTACCCTTCTCTAATTTTCTGTCTGGGTTTGCTCCAGAGGGCACAGAAAGCAGTGGAAAGGTTTCCTGTTGGCTTTACAGACAGTGACATTCACTTGCCATTTCTTTGTCTGAAGCAGCTTTGAAGCTGGGTGAGAACAGCATCCAACAGGACTGGAGTGGGGAGGGGATCACAACAAAATCGTGGTCCTAGCACTGTCCTGGCCGCCTGCTGGGAACCCTTCAGTTTGGGGGAATTTTACATGGCCACAGTTTCATAACAGTAGGACGTGTCTTCGGACAAACGAGCAAGTGCTGATTTTTCTAAGCTCCGAACCAAGATTCTTTCCCAAGATAAGGGACACGGACCATTTCAACCCTCTCCCCCCTGCCCCCATCGCTTGGTAAACACTGATCCACTGAAGTGTTTTTGAACAGCAAAACGGAACCGCTTCGTGCAAGTAAGACCTGGTTTCACAGTGCCCAGGGCACTGCCACACAGCACCAGCGGCCCCCGAGGTACAGCCAGGCGCCTGCCCGGGGTACGTTCCTTTTCTAAGCGTTTTGCGATGAACATCTAGGGAGAATCACCACCACTGGTCTCTACTCCAGGCCAGATCAGCGTCTGAGAAAGATCTTAGGTAGAGTTCAGTCTCTTTCAGAGCAGGCAGAGGCACCGGACTAGACTCTCTAGGTCTATGACTCTATGGCAACACCACAATCTCCGCAAAACTGTATGGTTTGTTCCCAGAACCATAAATCTAGCCTGGCATCGCTGGAAGCTCAGTGCTGGAGAGCTCGGTTTAATTTCAGATTTATTACACTAATCAAAACTGAACAAAATCAGCCCAAGACTGAGCCTCCTACCTGAACCTGCGACTCGCGGAGTGCAAGTTACTTGAGTTTTCTGGTACTTACAAATTCCTACTGGATCAGAAATGTCACAACCATTTTATGTCTTGGCTTTCAGTAGAACTGGAGTCAGAGCTGTTGCCCCAGACAAACAAAACAAACTCCCGGGTCTTAGTCTGTTGGCTGCTGCTGAAGGCATAGTGGAGCACACTAATTTTTGTTGAATTTAATGTCCTCATGTACGTGAAAGATTGCCGTGTCAGACTGAGCCACCTCTTCTGTCAACATTAATTTCTACTCTATGATTCAGAGTTTTCCTTGATGGTCCCTACCAAAGTCAGGGAGGGCAAAATATGTGCAGTTTAATGACTGACTGACTTAGCAGTCAAGTCCACATGCTATCACTGAAATTTTTACTACTGGGGTACCCAAACACCAAATAGATGCAAACACTGAGCCCCAAAACACCAGGCTAATCAAAACTGACACGTTGCTTGCTTGTCTTAAAGCCACTCAATCTCAAATCGCATTTTAAAATCTAGATGGTTGATCTTTACTGTATTTAAAGAGACAACTGAACCATTTGCTGTGAAGAATATCTAAAGGGTCGATACCTTCCCCTGGAAAAGCACCGGCCAACTTCTTAGCAAGATAAGAATCTAGGTATATACGTTTAAAAGTGACATTTAGAGGCCTCAATACTTTTCATATTTGATCTCAGAGCTGGCATCTGTTTCTCCTTTTAGTTAGGAAACTGAAAGACTATTTACATATTCTTCAGAGTATATCTCCAATTAAATCTTTTTCAGAACTGCACTCTCAACATTTCATGTTAGGTTTCTTGGCAGACAACTATCTTTTTCTTTAAGAGATTTATTTATTCAGTTGGATGGTTTTTTCATCCTTTGCCTGGGCACTTGGAATCTTCGGCCTCACCATCCTATAATTAGAAAAATGACCCTACTTAGAAGTTTTAGAGCTCTGCTCCAACACGTTTTCTTCCCAGTCCATTTATTTACCCACCTTTTTACTGAGGTGGCTTCATCCAGTAATCGCCTCTCTAATGCAATCTGCAGTGGTAGAAGGGAGCCAACTTCATCAGGTGTTTAGAAACTTCTGTTGTCAAAGACCAACACTGAACCCAAGAAATCGGTCCATTGAATGATAAAATATTTCTACAACTATCATCTGGTCAAAAGGAGAAGTGAGTGGGGAAGATGAGAAGCAGAGGGAAAATACAGACCTGCTGAGGACTGTCAGAAGCTGCAAGACCTTCTACAAGCAATTTCTTCTTTCTGAAGGGTAAGGAAACGTTCCTGCCTCCAAATTCTAGGTGGAAGTCCCTATCGCTTAGTTTCCCTACTTGAGTCCTTATATATTTTCTATTTAGTTCTCAGATAATGAAGTTGTCTGCCCAGGGGTCTCAGCACATACGGAACCACCAGGCACCAGCTCCCCAGCGCTTCATCAACCCCCTCTACAAGGCAGAAGGGCAGAGGCACATTCCCGCTTTCTCCTGACAAATGGATGGTCCTTCGCCGCACGCCCGAAAGGTCACCAAATTTGGGCTCCTTTGGACGAGGGTAGGAAGCAGATTCCAAAATATTTCAAACTCCTCATAAAAGATCCTCTGTCAGCACCCTCTGAGTAATGGAGCCGGGCGGATTCCTCCCTCCAGCACGGCTGTTGACATCAGCTCAAGTGAGACTCACTGGACCCGTCCTTAGTGGCACCACTGTGAATCTCATTGACCTCTGAGTTATTCTTCTGCTTGACACTGGAATCCAATTTCCCAGAAATAGATATTCAGGATTTAGTATCTAAATATAAGAATCGTAAATAGAAGCAGGCTTCGGGCTGTTCGATCCAAATTGCCTTTCCATACTTGTTACAGCAGCACTTCACATCCGACCCTAGCGTGAGCCCAACTTCACTGGTGTCCAGCCTCGTCGTCTGCACGGTTCACAAATCTGCACCTTCTGACAGAGAAGTGGGTAGGCTGCAAGGTTTTGCAAAGTATTTTGTGGGACCAGATTCACGTGAGCATCCTACAGAGCTGCACCTCCACACAGGGCCACCTGAGCTACAGAGAAACCTTTCCAAGCCTGCACTGGGACACTGAAGAGTTGGTTGTGTCACGTTTTCTCACACGCAGCCCTACAGCCTGAGCATCTCACCTGCTTTTACTTGGCTTTTGCTCTGAACCATTCTCTACGGAGAGCAGAGAAGTTCTAGAGTAGAACTACCATTTTAGCCCTACAGTCAGACAAAGTGGCTAATCCAGCCTTCCCCAGGTTGCACTTCACGGGAGCAACACGATCTTTGTGGTGATCAGGGACAATTCAGACCCACAAAATCAACACACAGCAAGGCCATCGTCTGCAGAAATCAGAGTAAGGCTCTATAATAGAAATGTTCACTCAGAACAAATTTTAAGCTGCGGCAGATTATCTCTCATGCCTGCAAAGGCGTTGGAAACGCTTGCTGTGGTAAAGCACACTGATGGGCCGCCTAGAAAGAGGAGGTCTGGAAATTCAGAACCATGAGCAGCTGGTGCTTTAGCTCCTCTTCCTCACCCCAGTGTCAGTCCAGAGTAGCTGCTGATTTCAGAGCATTTCCCTCCGTGTTAAGAACCAGATGAGACTCTGGTCTCCAGTGTAAGATGGAGGCTGTAATTCCATCCAGGGACGGGGTGTGGTTTGCAGACATCAATAAACCACTGCACATCCCCTCTTGTGGTTCATTATGTCATTGGGATGACTCAATAGAATTACAGCCTTATGGCGATCTGGGTGTATATTATTCTACCGAAATTAAAGCTTTTGAAATGGGAGCTTATTGTTTTTAATAACTTCAGTTATACAATTCCTTCCTCACGTTAGCGCTTCAATAAACATCTCTCATGTTAAATTTTACTCCGGATCCATCCTTGCCAGTTTTAGGCTCAGAACTGATATGTTGGAATAATCCTCTTCGGTTTAAGTCCCACTGTTCACATGATGTCATTCTGCGCCTATTCCTTCATTTGCTACTGGTGAGTCATTATTATCGCAGCTAATAGAAAGAGGATTATCTCTTCATTAAATCAAAGACGTGGCATTTCGGTGGTGGTGGTGGTGGTTTGCTTCCTTGGTTTTTAACCCTTTGGATTACATGAGTCAGGATTTGTCAGCATCCGCAAGAGGCACGTAGCTGCTGCTAGAAGCCTGCCACAGGGAAATGAGGACTCTTAATTCCTCACCCAAGATCGCAGAGAAAGTCACTTGAAGTCTGGATCTTAGTTTCTCTACCACTTTTTAGAAAAATTCATAAAGCAACACTCATCTCCACCTACACAGCAGTGTTACGGTCATAATGTATTGCAAAGGCAGTAGAACTGAGGCTAGGCATTAAGTGTAGTAATCAATACTGTGAGGAAAGTTCAGCAGGAAGTCAGGCTACCCTACCTCTTTGTGAAGCATGAAGAAATACTGCTCTGTAGTTTACAAAGACATATTTATCACAATAATCTTCTCTAGGGAACAGCTCTCATGTAACAGAAGGCTGCAGAGCTAGGAAGACCTAAAGGATCAACTACAGAAATTAATGTCTGCACTTAATACAGGAACTAGGCAAACCCCACAGTTTCTAACAGGAAATGTCAATCGTGTTTATTCTAAATGGAAATGTCTGATTTCCACCCCCCCCCCAGAAATAAGGTTGTCAAGATTTAGAATTTGCTGAACAGTTTGTTATGATCATGAAGAAGCAATGAATATAGAAAGGCAAAGGGGGCTGGGTTTCTTGAGCTTGGAAGAAAGAAGACTGAGGGGTGACCTCATTAATATTTATAAATACGTGAAGGGTGGGTGTCAGGAGGATGGAGCCAGGCTCTGCTCGGTGTCATCTAATGATAGGACAAGGGGCAATGGGTGTCAGCTGGAACACAAGAGGTCCCACATCAATCTGAGAAGGAACTTCTTCCCAGTGAGGGTGACAGAGCCCTGGAAGGGGCTGCCCAGGGGCTTGTGGAGTCTCCTTCTCTGGGGATGTTTAAAAGCCACCTGGACATGTTCCTGTGTGACTGGATCTGGGTGATGCTGCTGTGGCAGGGGGATTGGACTGGGTGGTCTTTCGAGGTCCTATCCAATCCCTAATGTTCTGTGATTTCCAACCCCCCTGCCATGTGACTTTCCCTCCTGCTCTGCCTACCAGATGTGCAATAGCCTGTGCCAGCTTTTCCGACAGCTCTTTCCTAAAGAGCTCCTTGCTATGACAGCAAATGTTGTTCCTGTCTAACAATATAGTAAAACTGAGCTCTGGTGTTCCTTCAGGCTTTTAGTCATCCAGGCAGTAGCAGTAGTGGGATCTGCAGTGCCAAGCTCTGAAATCTGCGCCTAGGTCTGAAATTCACAGTCCGCCTTCACGTTCTGGAAGTTTTGCCTGTGTCTGTTGAATTCAGCACAGCACTTTCCATGTGTCCTGGTGAGGCTGGGAAGATCCCTTGGCCACATCCCTTTGCCTGCGTAGCTTAGAGACACAACCGTGAGGGGACACAGTATCACATCACGTCGTGGTGTCTGGCCATAGGCTGGGCTTGATGATCTCAGAGGTCTTTTCCAGCCTCAGTAACGCTGTGTGATTCTATGTTGTGCTCTGAATGTCATGCCCCCTGGGTTTTTGAAGGAGACCGTTGCCTGCTGCGGTTTTACTTTATAATATATATTTTGGGTACAATAGGTGTTAAACTGTGTAGAAGTTGATTAATTGCCTATCCGGTCCTGTAACTCACAGTGCTACACACTTTACACCATTGGAAGCACTGATGTCTCTGGTCTTAGGCCACATCTCCAAGCAGTTTTGGGTGAAAGACTGGCCCAGGTTCCCCTCCTCTTCTCTTGGCGCTCTTCTCATTTTCCCCATTTGCTTTCCAAATCGAGCTCTCCCTGCAGAACCTGACTTCGCTGCTCCCTGCTTGTCACTGTGGGTCACCGGTGCTTTCTGCCCTGCAAACTTTACTGCTTGTCGCCTTCCAGGGATGAGCTTAAACGGCACTATAACCTGGGGCAGTACTGGGTGGAGGTGGAGATGGAAGACTTGGCCAGCTTTGATGAAGATCTCGCTGACTATCTATACAAGCAGCCAGCGGAGCACCTGCAGCTGGTAAGGATGGAGGAGGTTGACACGTGGACATGTGAGAGCCCTGACAATACACTGTTATATAGCCATAACAGACTAGTTCTTGCCTTTGTAGTTGGAGGAAGCAGCAAAAGAAGTCGCAGATGAGGTCACCCGGCCTCGTCCTGCTGGGGATGAAAGTCTCCAAGACATCCAGGTCATGCTAAGGTCGGATGCCAACCCAGCCAACATCCGCAGCCTGAAGGTGAGGTAAATTGTTGCCGTGCTGGGCTGTGAGTGGCAGGGCTTGTGAGCAGCTGGGTAACGTTGCAGGGAGGCTTCTGGCACTTGATCACGTAGTTGAGGACATGGTTGTAGGCTAATTTGCAAACAGGGGTACCCTGCAACTTAAATCTTACTGCAAAGGGCTGTTCCTGCTGGTTCCTGCTGTGGGGATGTTACTGCTGCTGGCCATGTTCTGCATGTTTTGTCCTTTTCTCGCTTGCTTTGAAGATCTTTCTGGGCGACTCACTTCGAGAAAGAGATTGAGGGGTTGGAGCGGGTCAAGAGTTGCAACAAGGCTGGGGAAGGGACTGGAGGGAAAGGCCAATAAGGAGAGGCTGAGGGACCTGGGGGTGTTCAGCTTGGGGAACAGGAGACTCAGGAGGACCTTCTCCCTCTCTACAGGTCCCTGAAGGGAGGTTGTAGTCAGGTGAGGGTCAGGCTCTTCTCACAGGCAACTAGTGACAGGACAAGAGGGCAGAGCCTGAAGCTGGGCAGGGGAGGGCTAGGTTGGATGTTAGGAAGCCCTTCCTCACAGAAAGAGTGATCAGACACTGGAATGGACTGCCCATTCCAGGTAGGCAGTGGTGCAGTCGCCACCGCTGGAGATGTTTAAGGACAGACTGGCTGTAGCTGTTAGTGCCCTGGTCTGGCTGATGTGGTGGTGTCAGGTTCTGGGCTGGGCTGGATGATCTCAGAGGTCTTTTCCAGCCTCAGTAATTCTATGAAGTCTGCATGGCGTAAGTCATGCAACCTGCTCTGCTGCTGTAGAGCAACAGTGACATCACGCAGATGTTTTTGTTCTGGTGTGGTACTCCCATAAGTGTGGGAAGTGTAGCTGAGGACTCCATTTCTTTACCTTCTTTAGTTTCCCATCCATCCCCTAGTGGCAATGTTCTCACCTTCCCTTCATTTCTTTCAGTCTGACCAGATGTCCCATCTGGTGAAGATCCCTGGGATCGTAGTTGCCGCTACCCCTGTGCGAGCCAAAGCCACCAGAATAGCCATCCAGTGCCGCACCTGCCGCAGCACCATCAACAACATCGCAGTGCGCCCAGGCCTGGAGGGCTATGCTCTTCCCAGGAAGTGCAACACGTAAGGACTGCCGGGGGGGTGCAGGCTGGGGAGGGGAAGAAAGACTGTGTCCCCTTCTCTTACTCCCCTATTGGTATCTTATTGAAACCTCTTGCTTTACTAAGATGCTCAGGGGGCTGGAGTGTCTGCCTTAGGAGGAGAGGCTGAGGGGGAGTGGGGGGCTTGTTAGCCTGGAGGAGACTAAGGGAGGATCTCAGTAATGCTGCTAAGTTTAAGCTGTGTCAGCTGGAACAGAGGAGGTTCCACATCAATATGAGAAGGAACTTCTTCCCAGGGAGGGTGACAGAGCCCTGGAAGGGGCTGCCCAGGGGGGTTGTGGAGTCTCCTTCTCTGGA
>JAOXOE010000787.1:8975656-9017999 GCA_028565055.1 Phoeniculus purpureus
AGGATGGAGCCAGGCTCTGCTCGGTGTCATCTAATGATAGGACAAGGGGCAATGGGTGTCAGCTGGAACATGTGAGGTTCCACATCAATATGAGAAGGAACAACTTCATGGTAAGGGTGACAGAGCACTGGAAGAGGCTGCCCAGGGGTGTTGTGGAGTCTCCTTCTCTGGAGACATTTAAAAACCACCTGGATGTGTTCCTGTGCAATCTGGTCTAGCTGATCCTGCTGTGGCAGGGGGATTGGACTGGATGATCTTTCGAGGTCCCTTCCAATCCCTAACGTTCTGTGATATACTCATGTATATACACACATGTATATTTTTTATATTATGTTTGTTATTAAATACCTATTTTTGCAACCTTAGAGTACAAAATAAAAAATCTAAACATTATTTAGGATTATGAACTCAAAATACTTCAACTCCATGAAATTCCTCTCAACAAAGCCAAGATCATTCTTTTTAACTTACCCATAGAAAACTTCATCAGCACTGATACCCTCTCTGGAGGCATCACTTCAGTTTTAGTGAAACTGCATTTATCAACGGAAAACTGCTGCGTCAAAAACTTCTCAGAGAGCTCTATTTAACTTAAACAGTGATCACTGCAGCAATAGAAACGAAAGCCGTCCATTTGCACTGCTCCAGCAAGAATGATTCCAGGAAGCAGCTCCTAGACCTGCGATATCGCTGCGCAGTAATCCTGAAGGCTCCCTGAGTGGCTGGTAAGAAACACATTAAGCAGCCCCTGCCATCAGTCGGGGCTTTCTCGATCCTAAAGCAGAAGATGCCAAGCCAGCCACCACCTTAGAGGAAACAGCAGCTGCGGGTAGAATGCACCGGCTTGAATGAAATCTTACCAGCGCATTTCCTTCCCTTATCTACCCTGTCAGCCATTATCAGACAGTGGATTATAGTAAAGAACACAAGGTTGAAACACAATTATCCATGGGCATGTTTGAGGACTCTCAAATCTGCTAATGTTACTAACAAGCCGAGTCACCCGTTGCAGAGCACATCAGCGCTCCAGACGAAGGCTTAACTGTTAATGAAACCCAAATCTCGGCTCCAGAGATAAATTTCAAGCTTCTTGCGGCTTAAACCTGGAAGCCAATACATCACGGAAACTTTTCAGAATCGTCTGAAGAGCAAGTAATGTTGGTAAGTCGCCATAATTAAATCTTAGCTGATTTCACATGTGAGGGATCTAAGAAGCGAGACTTTATCACTGAAACGGTGCCTGATGTTTGTTACAGCCTGTCAGAACCCACCCCTGAAATTCTGCGACGGTGCTGTCAGAACCAGGACGTTAATGCCTTTAACAGGAACGAATAAGCCTCTGGACACGCAATCCTGACAGCAACCGGTGTCGGTCTGTGCTGAGAAAGTCCCCAGCTGTACAGCTACAGGTCAATAGGATGTCGCTGCCATCCCAGAAAAGCCACGTTTACCGCTCACTGTGGTAACAGATCTCCTTCAGGACTACGGAAAGGCTTTTTCTCTCAGATCAAGCGTCCCCTTTGTCATTACCTCGCTGAGTGATGCCAGCTAGCAGTCTTCACTGTCACGGCGCTGTTTGGGAAGATGCTCATTTTGGAACAGGAACCCCTTTGCCTTTACAGGGGAATACACCCTCTGCAGAGGAGCAGGAGCTACATGGGGGAACAAAACAATTACCCAGGCACTGATCTGAAACGGGGTAACCACAGCGGCTTGGAGACGAACAAGCTGGAAGACCAGCACAGACAAGCTTTGTGAGACACCGTGGGCCCAGGCCACAAAACACTGTGAGGATTAGGGTCCAGACCTTGACCTTGACTTGACACCCTTGGAAAGGGCGATTTGCTGTTCCCATTGTAGCGGTTACTGAGGAAGAGCACCACAGGCAGAGCGACCAACAACAAAACCTCTGTCCTTCAGCACTCCGTCTGTACGACAGGGAGCCTGCACACCACGCTCATAGCCACTCGCTGGAGCTTTGTGCCCGTCATTTCTGTTCACGCTGGAAATACCCACAGATGAATAAGAATCTGTGTAGCACAGAAACAAAGATCTTGATAGAAATACAATAAACTACCACTTATTAATAAATCACCAGCACCGCTCTGTGAAAACAAGTGCCCACACCCATCGTCATGAGGAGCTATTTTTCCATGTCCTTATTTTATATATGAATGCAGGAATTTGTGTGGTTGGCTACAAAGCCGATGGGTTGGCACTGGGCTACACTTACCACTTCCACTAGACGCAAGCTGCTCCCCGCTAGAGGGAGAAGAAGAGCAATTGCTTGGGCTAAATTCATGAAACATAACAAAATCAAAACCACAGTCAGGAGAGTAACATACAATTCTAAATGGAACTTGAAAACTTGAGAAGTCATTTAAGGGAACCACATTAAATGCTAAAATGTTTAATGGGACCCATGTGTCTCAGGCAGAGAAAGAGAGTGAGAGAAATGTAACAGAGGAAATCAAGGAGACAATATGTCTGTGCGACTTGTTCTAATTAGGGGCACAGTGCTGGTGAGGATCATTCATTATAATTTAGTTAAATCTTTAGCATGGCAAAGGCACCTCTGTATAGTGGTCTAAAACAAAAGACCCCCAGTCGTAAACCGAGCGAAGGCCCATAGAACAGAGGTTAATTCCAGTCATTTGTGGCTGCTGAAGGCAGTCCATCACACCAGCACCAGCACTTCTTTACTACCGCAGGGTTGTGCTCCAGCTAGCAGATGTCTGCAAATTTGGCATGTGGGGGGTGGTACCGGGGAGGGCAGTGGCGCATTGTCTCCAACTTGTCTGTCGCTTAACTGAGTGGATCTGGCTGTTTCTTTTAGCAGGGGTGGGAAAGGAGTTCAAAGAAAGAATCAAAACAATCCATCCGTCCAGGCTCTGGAATATCTGAACTGAGCCCAAATATCACCAAGCACTTCCCAATCTCTGCTTTGAAACAAGAGACCAGCCGACGATTTGCAGCGGTTTGGGATGATTTACACACACGCAGCATGTGTAACGCTGCCGACTTATTTCAAAACTTATGAAGCATCAGAAGACCGGACGGGGGTCAGGTTCAGGTTTGCAACACCAAGTCTGTGTTGTGGCACAGCAGAACCAGCCCTGGCTGCGCTTCCCCAGTGCAGATTAGGGGCACAGCAGACCCAATTCACATTGTGTATTTTTGGAGTAGTTCTATTTAAATATGGGTCAGATTCTTAGCTGGTGTAAAGCAGCTGAGCTGCCTGCATTCCAGTGCAGATAAACTAATTCACACCAGCTGAACGCTGGGCCAGTGGAATTACATTGCTGTAAATCCAGTGTGAGATCAGAACGGCGTTAACCCGGGTTAGCACTGGTGGAACTGAGAACAGAATTTAACCCACAACATCTTGACACCCTTCCAAATCTTCGTAAAACCCATATTAATTTTGAGTGTAAATGTGCCAAATTCACCCTAGTGTCATTCAGAGTCCAAAAAAATTGCACCCTAGGGATAAATTTGGCTCCACATATTTAATCTAAGTACACAGCATCATCCCAGCAAGGAAAGCAAATGAGCGATAAACTAAGTTTGCCATTGAACGTCGTCTCTTACCCCTCAGCTTTCTAGTACATTTTGTTATTGCAGCTTATTTAAACGAGCAGTTTATGGTTTGATCAAGTTCTAAAGAGGAAACCTAAAGGGTTTATAAACCATTGAGTGTTCTCATTACAACTGACCTAAGAGGACTGGCAGTCTTCCTTCCTATTATACCTGCTGCTACTGTGATGGGAATGTTTTCTAGTGGTTAGCGCAGATGTCGGGGAGTCAGGACTCTCAGCTTTGCCACTGACTTGTTGTGTGGGCTTGGGGGAATCATTTATGTTCTCTGTGCTCAAGTTTACTTATATGGTGTGGGACAATTAATGATCGCCAAAGGGCTTTGGGTTCCTCAGATGAAAACAGAAGAGGCAGTGTTCAGAAGTATGACAGGAATGCCCTCCCCTTCTCTATGTGACATTAGGGTAACACACTAATCAAATTACACCATAAAAGAGCCATAATAAACATTACAGTACCATAAAAATAACAATACTACTACTAAGACATAAAGATAATAATACCAAGTTGTTTATAAAGCTGCTCATTACCATGTTGCCAGGCACCTTAAACACAAATCAGAGAGCATCTCGGAGCAAAACTGCTTTTGATGCAAGCGGAGCTCCACTGAATTCCAGGAAGACCATGCCCAGGCTGTGCCAATCAATGTGACACTGCTCAAGTTACAGGGAATTTCAGTGGTTTTCACCAGAAAAAATTCTAGCCTCTTACTCAACTCCTTTTTAGACCTCAGCAATAATAAATTATGATAAAGCATGCTAAAAAAAATAGGAAATTGAAAATCTAGGTAAATCGCCTTTTCCTGACTCCAGAACTCCAATCCCCACAAAGTTTCAGACACCAGATTTTGAGGCAGTGCTCCTCACATCCTCCACACAGCCTGAATGAAAATTGTGCTGTACGAGATGGCAGGGACCCTTTTTACCCCAGATATTGAAGAAATTTTATGTCAAAGAATGGAAACAATCTAGGTCATCAGTCCACAACTTAGATCTCATCAATGCTGGGCCTTTTTCCCAGCTCCTCCTAGTATGGAGGTCACCAGCTCAAGCTGGCAGCACCTGGCCAGGACAATGCCAGAGGGGGAACTGGGTGCACAGTAACAGCTCTGATAAAGCCTGGCTCCACGTTACATCCACCAGATATTTAATACAGGCTCTCAGACAAACCACAGCATGCTCTATTTTAAACTCATTCTGCCTCTATGTTACGGGGCTGGTGTTTGCAGAGTATTTTGGTGATGGGCATCACTACGTGACATGGGACTTTCCCCTAGCAGCTACCAACTCCCTGCTCTGCATTGCTGTAGCCCCAAGTGCCTGCAATTCCTTAGTTAAAAACAGAATGACTGTTTCTTGGCTGATAATTTTTCAAAGGCTTAACGAAAGCAAAGATACCGGCACTTCCAGCAGTTGTTGCATAATGTGACAAGCTGCCTAAGCACCACTGCGCGATGGTTAAACACCAGTTCGTCCACAGGTGTGTCCAGCCTAACATGTGCCCCTACTTCCTGCCTTGAGTTGGAAAGCAGACAAATTCTAACTGGAAATTACCCAGTTTCAACTGACCTGATAATAAAAGTGATAAATCTCACAAACTTCTCACGAGGGGAAAAGCAAATGGCACCAACACGAAGCCTGTGACTCAAACCAGCAGGAATACCAAGAACTAGGATCACAGAACATTAGGGATTGGAAGGGACCTTGAAAGACCATCTAGCCCAATCCCCCTGCCAGAGCAGGATCACGCAGACCAAGTCACACAGGAGCCCATTTACTGTGTTACCCATTAACACAGGAGAGGAGTGGCCCCAAATCCATCTGCATTACTAAAAGCCCCCTTTTCCAAAAGGTGTGAACACAGTTTTGAACCTGTTTCAGTGGGTCAGGAGTCACTGACTCAAGAAATGAGTTTGAACTCCAGCTTTGCTATCAGGCTACTGCCCGAGGAATTTCTCTCCGTGCCTTTTAAAATCTCTTGTTGATATAAATTAAATACTGGACACTTAAGTGTCCATACTTCAGCCAGCAGGAAAACAAACCAGAGCAGCATCAGCACCCTGCTGCTTATGTTCCCTCTGTGAAGGGAGAGGATGTGTACAACAGAGCAGTCAGACAAACCCTGGTCAAGCTTCCAAGTGTTTGAAATCACTGGGCTGGCTACTCCCTCAGGGATGGGGGCTGCAAGTGATAACAAGGCTGGTGGGGCTGTGACCTTCCTGACCACCACCCTCTCCCAGAGTACCTGAGTACAGCAAGCCGAGCAGGTCCAGGATGGCAGCCAGCTTCAGCCAAGTGTCCATATCGGGGCAGCCTCTGGTGACAATGTCAAGCTGAGACAGACCAGCTCCAAGGAGTGTGTCTAGGGCCAGACACCATCCCAAGGTCACCAGGCAAGTCTGTGGCAATAAGGGAAGTCCAAAATCAAGCAGGGAAAAGAGCACACAAGGCCAGGCCAGATCACCAGGAAGCACAATGATGCCACAAGCAGGAACTTCAGCAGCACTGAACAAACCAGACCCTGGAGCCCCACCCTGGGCTTAAATAGAACTCCTGGGCTGGGGGCAGGGAGGTAGGGAGACTCAAGTGGGGCTGGTTGGGGCAACTGAGGCTGTTAGAGCCTGCAGGACCCTGATACAAACAGCATTTGCCATTTACTTACTTGGGGAGAATCCGAAACTAGAGCTCAAATAAAAATAGGATTCGAAATTTTGTCTGGGAAAAAAGTATGTTTTGTTTTTCCTCTGAAATGTAGAATTTTCAGCGATGCCTATCAATGCCACAGCTGGCTAAGGAACGGCAACAACAACATCTCTCATGCTCATAAAGAAGCACTGTTGTTTGGGAAGTAAGGGCTCCTTAAACCATTTCATCTGAGCTAAAAATGAATGTCAAGGGAAGGGATAATGAGTCTTAAAAGAAAGAAATTGTGAATGAAGATAATAAAGGCTCAACGTCAAAATACTAACACATGCAGCTGCTCGAGTGAGAAGATCTGTACCACCCAGGAACAAATGTTGTGTTTTCCAGTGTGTAAAGGAATCTCAGTAACATTTTCCATCTTGGCTGCTCACAGTGACATACTCAGTCACTATACAAAGTGATTCTGTTTTCAAAACATCTGAGAAGAGACCTGCGTAACGAGGTCACTAAAACGCGGGTCACTTCAGATCGCGGTCCCTGAACAGCAGCGGCCACCTGTCCTCAGGTGCTGGTCTCGAGAGTTACCTGTGTGAGCTTTGAGGGCAGCTGGGGGGGTCATCTGGCCTCTTGTGATTTTGGAGTGTAGTCGACCTAAGCTTCTGCCCAGCTGAATACCATTCCTTTTACTAAGCCCTTGCTCTCTCTCACAAGGTTTGGAAACATTTTCTAAGCATTTATGAAAACTGAGGTACAAGGGAACGCAACGGTTTCACCATTTTCCGATGTTATGAAAGTACCAAAACTGCAAACGTAGCTTGGATGCTGCGACTCGTAGGCTCTGACCAAGAAGTGACTGACACCCTCGGTCACCTTGTCAGCCTGCTGAGTCCTGATTTCTTCTCCGTGGCTGACCCCTGCCATTCTGGGGCTGAGAGTGTAAAGTTGTACTATTAACCACTTGGTAGGACTCAACAGTTCAAATTTTCAGTTATGGGCATCAAGCACCTTTCAAGCCCATGGCAAATACCACTGTCCAGGGAACAATGCCTCCTGTTCCACCTGAAGCCGTGAGATGTGCCCAGATGGGCCGGGGGAGGCGCAGGCTGTCTGCACGGTGAGCGACGCCGTGTGCTGTGCAGTGCAGAGAACCAGGAGTCACAAGTCCCAGCTCTAACTCTGCCGAAGACTCACTGTGTGAGCTGAGGCAAGACTACTCCATCATCCTTTTTGTTCTCGGTAGACTGACTGATTCTCCCGTTGAAATCCAAGGGAGTCTGAAAGCATTTAACTGCCTCACAAAGATATGTCATGCGATCTAACATTCTGAGCAAAGAACTGGGAGCCAGGAGCTTTTAATGGTGCCTGTAGGGATTGGAGCCAAATCACTTAACCTCTTTGCTTCTCAGCTTCTCATCCATAAAAAGAAAACTATGCTTGTGTTGCTGGCTGGGGTTTTATGAGAGTTAATTCATGGACCTGTATGGAAAATGACTCCTCCTCTGCTGCAGAAATGCAAATTTCGTGCTGAAAAAACGCAGATACGAATAATTTCAAGGGAAACGAAGAGACTGTAAAGAGAAGTTTCAAATTTGGCCTAATTTGTTCTCGAGGGAGTTGTATTTCTTCTGAAAAATCAGATCTCCATTGTGAACAGGACGGATTTGATGGTTGGTTGTTTTCTTGTTTATTTATTAATTTTTTTTTTTTAAAATTCAGTTTTCCACTGGGCACCGGTTTTGGACAAAATTGTTTTGATCATCCGGAACATCAGCAAACCATTTTGCGCTCCCAAAGTGCTGCGCTTGCAAAATACTTTGCAATCCTCCCCTTGACAGCCCACCCGGTGCCAAATACTTGTATTCCCCTTAGCGCTGTGAAATCATCAAGTACTTGTGGCTGATTTGCATCGGTTTTTTTAATTTGTTTGAACAAGCCGGGCCAGATCCTCAGCTGGACTCGATTAACGACAAACCCAACCGCCGGTGACGCTGCCTTTGCACCAAGGAAAAGTCAGGCTCTCTTTTATTTGGTGTGGTAGGATTGGGGTGGGGGGGAGGTGTGTGAGACCAAACCCCGGTTCCAGCGTCGCTAGAGGGCACCGGGGCACCGGTTAGTGCCGTGATGGGGTGGGGAGATCCTGGTGGCATCGCTTGGGTGGGGACCGGGATGCCAAAGCGAGATGATGCAGGAGCGGCAGTGCCTTGGCACCCCGGTCCCTGCTGCTTGGGCTCACCCAAGTTTTACCTCAGAGCTCCTCACACGCTTACTGGAGTTGATAGGGAGAGTATTACCTCAGCATAGAGATAACTGGGATGGATGATGTCGTGAGCTGCTGATGTGACCGAAAGTGTTCCCAATCCAGCTTTGTGTGAGGAGATGCATGGCTGCTTGGGAAGAAAATCAAGGAGGTTTGTCACGTCAGGAGAGAAAGGCTGGTTAGATCCAGAGTGTTTTCTGGGATTCTTCTCATAGCAGCAGAGAAAGATTTTGCCACAGTCTTTCACTGGTTGGAGAAAAACCCTGACCCCAAAATTATTTATACCCTGCCAGTGTTAACTGAAGACTCTTGATGAAGGATTTCCAAGCAGCAAACAAATATTTTTTATCCAAGAAGCATTTTTCTACTGCCTTTATTCAAGTTCAGTGAAGCATGGTGGGGAGTTACAGACTGCAGGAGAACTGGAGCCTGTGCTGGGCACTTTAGGCCAGCAGTGTGTGAGGAGAAGCCACATGCCCAAGCATAAGGGCTTCAGGCATTATCCGATGGCAATTCCCTTTTCATGCCATAGCTTCTCAGGCACTGCCCAGGGAGCTGCAGGAGTGAGTCGGACTTGTGTCTTCCTGGTGCTCGTCCACCAAATTCAGTTCTGAAACAGTGCTGATTAATTTTGCTGGTAGCAACGCAGTGAGAGCTCCAGTCAGGGCTTCAGCTCTGCCAGGAACTGGGTGTTTTCCCCCAGGCTCTGTGAGAGGTGCTGTAGTCTTGACTCTGCCCTAGCAGGGAGTTTGAACTAGCTGCTCTGCAGAGGTCCTTTCCGACCTATGATTCTATGCCTGTCTTCCCTTGGCACATTGCTCAGGTGGTTCAACATCATCCTTCTGAACTAAAACCAGCGGCAACATTCCTTCCCTTCTTCCCAAACACTGAGCACTGACATTCTGGAGCAGGCATGACCACAGATGTGCAAAGTGTATTCCACCTATGAAATAGGTGGAGTTACATTCCATCAGGCCTGTAGGCCACCAGTGGCAGCAGAATGGGGATGTGGCGTGCAGAAGCACGTTGTGTACCCAGCAGTGGCAGCCGTTGATCCTCCTTGCCACTTCAGGAGCCTGACACAGGGCAACTACCACAAAGGCTCGTTTCAGTAATTCCCACATCCATCCCAGGTGTTGACCACATAGCCCACCTTTGTAAGGTTCGAAAATGAGGGGGAGAGGAAAGACGGTGGAGTGCTATTATTTTTCTTCAATGTCCGTATTTATTTTCTACAGAGATGTTGGTCGTTGTATGGAATAAATAAGGTTAAATCAGACCTCTTCTTTTCTTTTCTTAAGTGCACTATATGATTCCTACTCATGGAATGTGCCCAGAGCTCAGTGGAGCTAGCAGGGCTAAGCTGCAGACTGTTGCCGTGCAATAAAGGACTATCTACTGGTTTTAGGGACATGAAAAACCTTAAAATAACCACGTTGATCAAACCTGCAAACATCATTACTGCTGCTCTACTCACTCTCTTCTCATGCAGTGGGCTTGAACGCTGCACACGAGTCCATGCAAAGTTCTGTCCTTCCTTGGGCGGGTGCTGGGGCAGCCGGAGCAGACCTGCAGGGAGAGAGAAGGTGGAATTGTGGAATTGTGGGGGCTGGACCCCACTGTCTGTGCATAGCTCCTGTTCTGGGAACCAGGTCCAGGCTGGAAGTGGTGCTGCAGGTCTGTGCAGCAAATGCCTGACGTGAGGAGGGCTTTGGTGGGAGCTGGGACATGTCTTCAGTGCTGCTGCCAAAACCAGGCTGTTAGCAGAGTAATTAAGCTCAGACAGAGATTCTTTCCCCCCATGCGCTCCCTTCCTTCATGGTTGTCTTTTTTCCTGTCTAATTCAAGCTTTTCCTAAGTCAAACATCCAAGCCCAGATGAAAAGTTTGTAGAGGGAAACAATTTCCTTCAAGCCTGCAATTCTGCATCTTAACCTGGAGAGGGTGGAATGGAATATGACAACATCCCTGCGTGTCATCTCTTAAGAAGTATAGTCTCTGCAACATCTATAGTGCAGGAACCCCCCAAATGGTCTCCAGCCATGTACAAACCCAATTTGCTGTGCATCACTCTGTCACGTACCAGCAGCATCACAGGAATGGTCTGACCCCAGGAGAACAAGCTTTTGGGAGAAATCCTTCTTCGCCCTAGCAGTGTCTGAGCCAGTGGCAGCTGATAGAATTAGGGGCAGGGACCTACATAAGCACAACACTGGAGCCATTATCTGGCTTACTCCTGAAATTGCTAATGTAACGTGCTGAGCTGTAGCTGCTGAGGGCAGAAAATGGATTAGGTAACTCTGCAGTGAGGGTGGAGAAGGATGGAGGCAAGCACTGCCAGCCACACCGGTTCTGCCCCTACACCGCGGGAGGGTCAGCTGTACTAGCACACGGGAACACCGAGTGGCCAGACTGCCACTTCCATTCTTCTGGGGCTCTGTGAGGCTCCAACACTAACAGCCAGTTCCCGACACTATCATCAAGAACACCGTATTTTGAGTAAAAAGAAAAAATCTCTCTTTTGTTAAAAGTACAGCATGTTCTTGATTGGTTGGAGAAGACTTTAAGCTCTCACCCCATTTCTCTCTGATACTTACTTACTTAATTTGCTTTGGAAACAGAAAAGGTTAAGGAGATGCCACTGAGATTTGGATTGCTTGTCCCGAAGAAGTAAAAAGCCAACGCGTGGGCTGCTAGTGCAGCCCTTCTCAGTCCTGCTGAGTCCAGTAAACAAGCTACACTCTTGGTCATCTTAACTGTGAGAGTCCTTTTTTACATAACACACTCAACCACAACTTCTCTAAAGACATTTTAATAGGAGAAAACTACACAACACAACTGCGCCCACAATTTCTGTCAGAACATTAGGAAATAAAGGTCGTAACACTGGTGATTTTTAAGATATGTGAATCATAGACCCAAAGTCCTTCCATGAATCATAACATAATTGTGAAGTGTGGTATGATGTGTACAAAAAAAGACAGACATATGTGCACGCTGGTCTTTACTGTGAATTTATGGGATGAGCAAACTTTAGGAGGTCCCCAGCTGTCTCAAGTCTGAACTAACGCTTAAAAGCAAAAGGGGCCAGAAGGGGCTTCCAGGGAGCTCAGTGTGGTGGGATCAGTTTGGAGCAGTGTGAGCAGGGAGGGGATGGGTGAGAAGACTGGCCTCTCTAGAACACCGGTGGTCCTCTCCCATTTGGCATAGCTACAGCCTAGTGGATGGTGCTAAACAGAGTCCTTAATTCACTCATGGGATAGTCTGCTTTTACTGACTCGACTGTCTCTAAGCTAACCTATTCCAAGCTCCCTGACTGGCCTGGGTTTGAAGTGTGTCTGACAAGAGCTCAAAAAGCAAAGCATTTTACACAAAACATCTCAGGTGTTCTCATTTCTCAGGATTCCTCTGCTAGAGGCTGAGTTGTACTACTTGTATCGACTACTCGGACTTTGGGATTAGCATTCACCTTAGTCAATGAGACAGCAATTATGCCTCAGAATGGGGAGATCAATCTTCCTCACGTAGAGGATATTGTACCTTTAGGCACAGCCTCCAACAAGGGCTTGAGTGATAATCATGCTGTGTAGAAGACAATCCCCAGGGCATTCGTGACTCAGAGACACACCTCTGAGTCACTACTCTTTCATTACTTCCTCTTGGTCCTTTGGGGTACAAATTTACTGCTCCTTTACACCAGCAGCAAATTACAACATCCCCATGCTATGCTGACCTTGCTGTTTTGGCTAATGACTCTCAATTTAGAGCCAACACTCATTCTTCACTCTACCTACTGGAATAAGGAAGTCTCTTGATGAGTGAATCCTCTTCACTCCATCACACCCAGAGCCGAAGCTGTAGGGTATATTTTCTGAGTAGCCCAATTCATTGCAGTGAAATTACCTGTTGAGTGATGTGATAGTCAGACAGGACAGCAAAGGTAGTTCACAGCTTGTGATCACAGAATGAGACAACCTGAAAAGGACTTCAGTGTTGCGAGACAGGATGAAGAGCAACCGTAAATATGTCCAAGGGAAAGCTGAGGAAAAAAATGCTGAGCTCTGGCTGGCAACTCTCCGGCTACGGGAAGAACCATCAGTCATTACATCAATTGAAACTAAGCTCCTTGCTGTCATTCCCACCTGAAACTGCTGCAACGCAGAGTAGCTCAAAATGATGTCAATCCTTACGCTGTGTGAGATCAGATCTCCACCACAAACCAGTCTCTTGGAACCCAGACCTGACTCGTATTTAGTCAGGACTGAAAGTGAAAAGCTGTCTTAAGATACCTTCCTGTGTCACAGAGGATCATCACTCTGGCTGATGCCACTGAACCTATTTCCTTCAAAGGAACGAAGTGAGATTGTTTATGTGAATGCCTTCAAAGAGTTGAACCTGCAAGGTCCTGCTTACAGCTCAGGAAATAGCAGAATATAAATCTGTCCAAACCAGCCAAGCTCATAGAAAATTCAGTATGGGAACGCAGCAACACCAGCAACATCTTGTTCCTTTGGTGTAATGATTGTTGATGCTGGGATTTTGGAGGATTATGTCGATTTGGGAAAAAGAGGGGAATATTAATATACAAAATTGTTAAATGTCAAATCAAATCCTTTAATAACGTGTGTGTCTGGTTGAGGATGGGAGTGCTTTCAAAACTAGCTATTCAAGAAATCCATTTGGCAAGTTCAAACAAATAGCCCAAATCAATTACCCAGGCGCTATTCTTAGGGGGGCACATTTTCAGCATAGTATGCGGAGAATTAAGCCCTCTGCTCCCATTATTGTTAATGGGATTGGCACACCCAATTCCTCACACACATGGTTGTAAGTTTAAAGCCCGCAGATAAAAATATGACTTGGAAATAAAAAGAATGGTTTAATATTTTCTAGACTTTCCTCTACAGTGTAACCGAGTTACTTCTGTGTTTGCCAAGAAACCTCAGCGCGTGCACTTGGGGTTCCCCGGCCCCGCGCGTACTCGCAGCTGAACCGGCGACGGAGGAGCGCAGAAGCCACTCTGGACAGCTATATGGAGCTTCAGAGAGCAAACCAGGCTAGAAAACGCGAGCCATACCTTGCAGCAATTGTTAAATATTAGCACCTACTCTTGCGGAGCAAGAATAAGTCACTCTGGATTCTTTGTGTGCAAAAATCAGAGAAGAAAACACAAAGCTAACAATTCCTGAGCCACGATGAGTGCAAAGCAGCTGGATAAGCCTTAAGTCTCTGCATCAGAGGGATTAGAAGTCAGTTATCTCATGTTCCAAGTAACTGTCCCAGCTACCACCTTGCTAACAGTTTTGAAGTGGGTGGAAAGAACAGTTTCTTTCATTCCCTGCCTTTCCCCAACTTAGATCCAAAATTCCTCCCTAAATATCAGAATGTTGAAGTAATTTCAAAATCTGTTCCAATAAACTGGCGTTTTTCGATGGAAACGTGAGTTGGTGCTAGTCCCCGCTTTTGTCAGAGCACGCGTGCCACACGCTGAGTCAGGAACCCCTAGGATCTTTCCCCTCACCGTAGACCCCTCTGCGGCGTGCCCGTTCTCACGGGCTGCGCGCACAGGGCAGAGTGGCGTCCGAACATGTCCTTAGTGTGGCAATGCGTGGGCAAAATGAAGAGCGAGACTCCAGAGATTCGGTTCCATTATTTAAATAAGGAGATTTGGAATGTTCTCATCTGCCCTACTGCGGTTCCTTGTATGAAAATGGATCCAGTTCTCATGGCAAGAATGTGATGAATCTGAACAAGCTCACCAGTGCGATGCTCTCTAACACTTCCGACCAGTAGGTGTTGGACAGCTGCAGTTCTTTCTGCTAAAGCCCATCTATTTCTCTGGAGTTTTTCACTGTGGGAGCACTATTGCTCAAGGGATAAAAATGAATTGTCTGTTAGTATCTGGAGGTTGGAGCCAGCCTCACAGTTAAGTGCTCTACACACAAAGGTCACCACACGCGCTCTGTGAGTCTGGCAAAAGAGCCCTTCAAATTCCATCTGCAAAGTTTTGCTCCTGATATTCTGGCCAGCTTTTCTGTGCTGAGTTCCCATGGCTTTGGTTACAGCCTAATTCAGCCTCCTAATTACACCTGCCCAGTCCAGGGGATGGGCGCTAAGAGAACGCTGGAAAACACAAGCGCTGTTGCTGGCTTTGTGGTTTACTTGCTCTGTGCTGTGATATTCCTTACCCCCTGCTCTTCCTTCCTTCCTTCCTTGGGTGAGGTCTCCAGCAAAGACTCTCAATTTTTGGAAGCCAAGTGAGTGGTATTTCCGCTGACTTTCACCAGTATTAACCAGCAGAAGACCAGCCGTGTCAAACAATGTTGTGTGTAGGTAGGAATTACTGAGACAGCAACGACTGCCTTTCTGACAGCATAATCTTAGGTTGGAGCTACAGCGATGGAAGGGAGTGCTTGGGAAGAGAGAGGGGGCAAGCTGTCGTGGCTACGGAGGCAGGAGTATATCCAGAAATTACTTGAATTCCGTGACTCCTTCTACTTTGGTTTTGACTCGGAATGTTTAAGAACAGGGTGTAAAACCAAGGACTGATTCCACAGCTGGTGTAAACTGGCATATATCCGTTCACTTCAATCTGAAATGTGCTCCTTAAAGGTCACAATTCCTGGAGAATGCAAATAATTAGGTCTGCGGGTCAACAAAGCCTGGCAACTTGAATTAGCTGTTGGGCCACTCGAGTTGAAGCCAAACATTGACTATTCATTGAAGAATGCTCTTCACAGTTCCTGAGACATCAATGCTATTGCAGGTAAATATTTTCTCTACAAAGTCCTATCTGATGGTCACTCTTTACACTTTCTCAAGGAGCAAATGTTAAATCCTTTCATGAAGAATCTTCTTCGTTTACTGGGTCTTAGGTTGGATTTACACCAGTGAAAGCCAGGAGGAAAAGTGGTGGAAGGTTCCTTGTGGAGCTCTGCAAGGAGCGAACATCAAAGGCCCTAACAATTCAGTGCAGATGGCAGGATTTCCACCAGGACACAAGACATGATCAGTCAGTTCTTTTTACTTCATCAGAATTTTCCCTAAGACATTCAACCAGAATTTATTTGCTGAGTGGAACCTCAATAAGCAATAAGCAATTTCCATACTGATTGTCTGACAGAAGATGGTTTGAAGAAATTAAAGACAATGTGCAGCAAGGTGCTTTGTGGTTTAATCATTGTGAGATAGATCTACTCCAAGCTGTGCCTGAAAGTCATTTATAGAAGGCCCTAGACTTAAAGACCCTGTCTGGTAACCTGGGATTTTTCAAAGGGGAAAGCAAAGGTGGAGGCACTACAAAATGTGGGCAGTAACCGCACCGCGATTTGCTGGAGATGCCCGCTTTGCCTGCCGTTAACTGTGCACTGGAAGTCCTGTCGGCGGGTAGGAAGACGTTGCTGCATTTTCCACGTGGAAATAGCCACTTCCCCATGAAGTGGCCTAAAATCTGTGCTGAAAATAATGCTGTAAGAACATCCCAGAGGGCATGGTTGGTCCATCTGGGGTCCTGCAATAAAGAATCTCCCAACTCGGTTTCAAGAGCATAGGTGTAGCCCATCACCCCGCAGAAGCCAAATCCATGTGCAACCTGCTGCTGTAGCAGCACTGACTCTGGTGTCCAGGCACAGCCATCCATTACACCAATGTTATTGGATCAGCTTCTGTTTGCTAAAAATGTCTCAGCAGCCCTCCACGCTCTAACCCTTCAGCAGTACCCAGCACTACTTTCAATCTCCATTGACTCTCATTAGTCTTTACATCAAACTTTTCACGAGACTTTTCTGGACTACCAGAACTCTCTCTGGGATTGAAAATAAAACAACAAATAGCATTACCAGATGAGCTGTGTGAGGCTTGGCTAGTCCTGGGCAAGCAGCACAGGCATTATTTATATACAGCAGTTAATTTCTTTTCATGTAACTGCAGCATCATTTCATCCTGCCCAGAGCCCCTTTTGCCTCCTGACGGTAATTTGTATCTATTGCAGCACTGACCAGTGTTTGAAGAAATGATGTAGCAGATGCAGAATTATAACGTCTTTCAGAAAAAAACCCCTCACCAATCCCTCCTACAACAGTTTGTAAATACTTACTGACCTCTGTTTGCCTTCTTGACCTAAGAAACGTGCCCAAACTTTGTAACCACAGTAGTGAGAGAGACGTTTTAAAACACAGCCCTTGAAAGTTACTGTTCTAATGTCTTCATGCAAATCCCAAAGCCAAGCCTTTATGTATAAACACTGAGTATTATGAGGGCTGGCAACACTGCTAATAGCAAGTGTGTGGTTTTACAAAAAAGTAACAGGCGTGTAAACGAAATCTGCCGGAGACTGTCACAGCTAAGCACCAGTTTGAAAGAAAATGTTAACGGGGTTGGGGCTAAACTCTGGCTACCGAAAATTTAAGTTTAACTAATAGACCTGCTTGGGATTATATCAACTGAGGGATGTGTCCACTGTCTAAAAATAGGAAAAGGCTGCAACAGCTGCCACGAAGGATTTTGCTTTCTAGAAATGCTCTGTTGTGACAGGCATCACAAAGGTAAGGTTCCTTTCCAGACAAATAAAAGAGGTGGGGATTTCTGTGAGAGGGAAAATATCAAAGAACGAGCCATACTAAAGATTATGGTTTCCAAAACAGTACCAGGTAGAGCTCAGTCCTGCACCTTTCAGAGCTGGTAAAGCTTCATCTGTTTGGTAGTGCCAAGATTTCAGAAGATGCCACAGTACCACCTCATATTCCAGCCATGAGAGTCATCTCTGGTACTGCTTCTGATGGTTTCCTGCTTTCACAGGCACCAAGTGACCTCAGCACATGCTTGACTTTAAGATGACTGTCCTCTTCAAGGCAGAAGGATTATTTACATTCTTGAAGTTACTCAGGTACTGGCATTTCGGTCCCTCCCCAAGTGAAGGGAATGTTGGGCTGCTCTTTATTTTCGTGGGACCCAAATGCAAAAGCTCCCAGCCAGGTTCTCCTGCTGTTCTTAGTGCCAGTACAGCACCATGAGGGGCAGCAGCAGGAACAACAGAACCACGCCAGCCACTGACACTCCACACAAAAAAAAATCTTCCTTTGTAGACTTGCTTGGTGGAACGTGATGAAGAAGTCACACCATGTGCCACGACTATCACATGGCTGGCTAGCCTGCTCTCCAGGGAAAAACAGGTCAAGACTGAGATGCCCTGGCAGAGCCAGGCAGGGAAGTTTGCCTAATGCCCACCCCACTACATCTGACTCAAGCCAGTACTATTAATCACTCACTTTCATGAGCAGTAAATTCACCCATAAAATTTAATTAGAAAGAAATCTGTAAATACATTTAAAAAATAAGGCATAAAACACAAATTCCCATTAAAGGGGTGACATAAACATCCACTTGGAGCTTTACTGGGGAGCCGAGGAGGAGGGTTCCTTTGTTGCTGCTGTTGTGTAGTAAGTTTTAAAATGCTATAAAAAATAAGCATCACAAGGCATTGTTTTGAAGGGAGAAATTATACACCTTCTGAAAGAGATCTCTGTCAGCTCAGTTCCCTCAGCTGAAGGTGCTATTAGGCAGACTAAATAGGAGGCACAACGTAACTTTCTATCTCTAGAGACCTCCCATGCATTTTGCCTAGAAGCAAATGCTCTGAGTTGACTAAGCCTTTTTCTTTGGTGTTAAATAATAATTACACTTCTGGAAGAATTCAGCCCCCAATATGAAGCATTCCAGCCAGACTTTCCAAAAGCAGAGGGAGCTGTTGCTGATCTATACGTGCTGCTGCACCCAGGAGAGGTGAACGTTGCAAGAGTCACTCCTTGTCGACACTAAACCTCTTCACGTTGCTGCTGTGCAGAAAGGGGCTCCCTTGGCTTTGCTGTTGGAGTAAGGCAAGGGAGTGCTGCTGTAACTGAAGCCACACAAGTCAAGAGATCTTCTCGGCTATTTTCCCCCTACCCCAAATCACTGAACTTTGTGTTGCTTGCTAAAACTGCTCATTTGCAGAATATCTTTCTTTGTTTCATAGATGATTGATACGCAGAGAACTTAAAAACAAACCGACCTTTCTTACCCATCAAAAAGTCTAAGCTTGTCCTTGTCTCCAATTGCCTACTTAAAAGACCCGAGCCTGCTCTTTGTTCCGCATGGACACGCTTTTGTACATGTCCACGTGCGCAAGTTCTGGGAGCAAAAGCAGTGAGAGAGTTTTGCAAGAAGTTAGCCCAGTTAGCAGATGGGACTGCTGAGAAAAATCACCACCTATTTTTCTGGAAAAACACTGTTACATAAGTGCTTCTGTAACTTTGTCTGTTTCATAAGTAACCTGGCAAGTTGAGCAATTCACATTCTGAGTATCATTCTAAAGAAATATTTCTAATAATCCTCTCCGTGTACAAAGCGCTGTTGCCTCATCCTGCCCTGGCGTTTAGTCTACTAGTTACTATTTTCAGGAAGGCTATTTCCAAATCCAAATAAAAACAACAATCTCACACTTATATTGAGCTTTTCATCCTACAAGATTCCAAAGAGCTCTGCAGAATTAAAACAAAACAGACACTTTGGACACGGGGTGGCTTCATTCATCACGAAAATGCAGCCAGCTCTGGGGTGCAGCATGGTGAGTAGCAACAGCTCCGAGCAACGCTAACTACAGAGCAGCTTACAGCAGGAGTCCGGAGTGCCTGAGTCTCTTCTCTGTCTTACGACAGTGACACTGAATTCTGTGATGTTATTTGTGATTTACACATGAGGTTAAACATGCTGGGCTGCAGCTCAGCAGGGAAGGAAAAGAAGACTTGGCCACCTCCCTTGCAATGTCCTGCTCCCTTTGCTGCCCAGCAAACCAGAGATGCAACTGTGTTCCAGCAGGGTGAAAGGCAGAAGACCAAAAGAGCTGCAGAGACTCAGCAGGCTCCTAGGAGAACGGGTTGAGAGATAGACACCATCCCCATGGAAGTCCCATACAAACATAATCACCCAGCCTGCACATTCTCCTTTTACCAGAGCTTTGTCTGCCCAAACATCTGAAGGCCATCCTGGCCAGTGCAGAACTGGGAAAGCTCTACTGAAGCCCAGAGCCAATACAACAGCTGCATGGCCACATCTTCAGTTGAATCAGAAATCTTTGGGTTAGTCCTTGAAAGCATTCCAGCAGGGACAAACTCCAGTGCTAGTGGAGCAGCGTGGGAGTGCTTGGGAGGCAGCCACCCTCGGATTCTCACTGGAGGTTTGATGGGCTCTGCTGTTATTTACCTTGAGCACCTGCACCACCAGCTCGCAGCCCCAGAGATCCCAGCTCTAGAGCAACTGCTTACAACCAGGAGGTTAAGATCCATTCTCTCCAGCCCTGCACACACTCTCTTACTGACCTGATATGAAAATATTTTGTGAATTTTTTTTCCCAGCCTATTTTTCTGCTGCCTCCAAGTGTCACAGCATAACTCAGTCAGGCTGTACCAGGATCCAGAGCTGGCCATATTATAATCTCATTTACAGATATGAAGCCATAATTAGTGAACTCTGAATAACCATTCTGTATTATGATGTCTAATACTTGTCTTGGCTAATGCAAATACAGGGGAAAGGCTATAATCTTATTTATATGTATCAATGAACTGAATATATGTCTTTGCAAAAACCCTGCAGTACTTTTGCCTGCACAATTTAATCTGTGGCACCAAACCCGCACATTAACTGCTTATAATAAGTTGTGCCTTGATTAGGAAAAAAAAAAGGAGGGGAGGTGGGGGAAGCACCAACCTTTTTAACCCTCTTACCAGGCTAATACTTCATTGAAAATCCCCTTGGTTGTAATGGATTTTTCTTTTTATACATACTTTATACAACACTGTATTAAAGTGGCTTTTTATAAACACAACACATGAGGTTAATAGCTGTAGCTTTGGTTAGGGGGTTTTTGTACCCTAAATCTCTATCAAGACTGTTATATAAATGCTTCTGATCTAAAAATAAAACCCCAAACAAGGGAAATGTTACGTTGTCACTCTCCACATTAGGCTGCTAATGATGGCAAACTGGGACATGCTGTTTGTGGGTGAAATAAAACTCCTTACCAAAGGAATCCATCCTCACCGGCTCCCAACTAACTTAACACCGTTTCCAGGCTGAGTTCAGGAAATGTCTGAAAAGCAGCTTTAAACATGCACTTGTTGCATCAACAGGTACCGGGGCTTATGCATGTACTGGCTAAACGGGATCTTAACACGTGCCTGAGTGTTTTCTTCAGCTGGATACCCCTGGTCACCCAGACCCCAGACATAATGACACAGAGCTTTGAGTATGAAGAAATGAATCACTCACAGCTACTCCGGGGTTCCCAGCTCTCCTGGTATCTGCTGTTTCGGTGATGCCTACAACACTGCCTGCACTGTACCCTTTCCAACCAGGGAAGCAAAGAGAGATCAGTATTTCTGATGCTTCAAGGACGTTTTACTGTTTCTGACGTAAAACTCTTGGTGCATCCTTCAAAAGAAGCTGCTTGCCCTCCTCATTTTATGGAAATTTGCTTGAGGACTGCTTTGTCAGGTCCTTAGAGGAGCTGGGAGGGGGGGAAAACCGGTAATTAGTCTAGAACTATGCAATCAAGCATCATAAATGAGTCCACATCAGTCAGCTGCTGCACTCAAAATGATTACATTTGCCCCAGGCCTTGGCCTTCAGGAAAGGCAAAGGAGCAGTCAATGGCTCCTTTGCCCTCTTCTTGGATGATCTTTTACTGATCTAGAGGTTCCTCACAGGATGGTGCGATCCGGTCTGGGCACGGGTGTTTTGCCGTGACTGGAGCTGGTGCTGCTTTGCAGGACAGAGACTGACAGCAGGGACTGTGCAGCTGCAGAGGTGCTGGTGCGGTCGTGGCCGCACACTGCCCTGGCTGGGGATAACGGCAGCAGGGACAGCAACGGTTGCCACCTTCATGCTGGCGGACACTGCTCTGTCACCAAGGTGTGAGCACACACTGGGTTCCTCAGGGCTGTTTTCACTGTGAAGATGTTTGTTCACACGCCACATCATGAGCTACAAGCAAAAGCCGAGGGTTTCTAAGCTCTCAGCGGGGCTTTCAGAGGTGCACACCCACACCCGCGTTTTACTGCCTGCGGCTGAAAATTTACTGCTCGCTGTGCTGGTTTTGTTTGGGTCACGCATTAGATTTTACTGACCTGAAGCAAAACGTTGTGCGGGTACACAGGAACACGGGCTGTACCACGTGCCCCAGGCTTCAGGATGTAAACTGTGTCCCGGTCGCGTTCGAATAAACCAGGGCTGACTTCAGTCCTTACGCATGACGTAATCTTTAGCACTTCTGGACTGGCATCTCACTGGGAGCGCCTGTAAATAAAGACCGCTTCAGTACACAGGTTTGTCTGTGTTTTGGAGACTGTGAAGAGCTCTGGTTTGTGTTGTTGATATCTGTCACTTCAGCACAGTGAAGTGGGTGTTTTCACACCAGAACGAGACGTGGCTCAACGGGAAGAGCTTCTCTTCTGGCTGTGTGACAGCGAACTCTGAATAACAAGGACCTTTGATATCAGTGAACTCCCTACAAACATCTAGAAATGCATCTGCTTTGTAACGGTGGCACGGTCAGTCATTCAAAAAGTGCTTCAACCACCCCCAGCGTCAGTGACCAGATAGGGAAAGCACAAACCCCAGGAGTCTCGGAGCTGTTCACGTCCCTACGACTAGAGAACACTGCATCTCGGGGACATCATTTAACTGGGTCAGTCGGAGATGATTAGGATCTGTGTTCAAGCAGGCCCGCCAAAAAGTGAAAGTCCCAATTGACCTGCACGGGGTCACACTGTCGGACACGAGGTGAGTTGCCCAAGGAAGTCTGTGACAGATGAAAATTTACCCGAGCTCTCCCCAAAGCCCAGTCTACTCTTTGTACGTGTCCCTTGCCGGTCGGTGCCGGGTCTGACGGCACAGGTCCATCGGCAGTGGGATGTGAGTGTTGTCTCCCAACTGTCCCGGGAAGTGAAAGACCACAGCTGGTCCTTTTCTACCTTCATGGGAACGAAGAAATATTTTCAGTGTTTGTGGATCTTTCCGCAGGCTGAGACATTCTACCTAGGCAGCTTTTACTCTGGGAGAAAATACTCCAGGCATTTTCTTAATAATTTTAACATTGCTCACTCATTTTTCTTTTTCCCCCCTTCAATTCCTCTCTGTCATGAGAATAACAAAAAAATTCCATTTGAAATGGAACGTTTTCTTTAATCCCATAAAGAACGAGTATAATTGATTCAACTATAAAATTTATAGGCATGGAATCAATGCTTATTATAGTCAAAACATGCCAGGTCACTTCTTTGTGGCTGGTTTAAAGCCATTCCGTTAAGTATAATGTTAAATGAAAACGCTTTAGTCTAAACATGAAAAGGTTAGATTATATTACATCTGCACAGCTCTGCGTGACTGTTAGTATCTGATTTCAGGGTTTCACACAGAAGACCCTCCATTGTTTCCTTTGTACCTTCTCTCTGGGGTAAAACCAATTTTTGACAGTCACAGTAAGTAGCTGCTCTAATGCAGATATTAATTTAATCTGCAGCTGTATTCGCCCTTAAATAGCTCAGACTTTGCTTTTATGTTGTGGTGGTCAGGAAAACACTGCAAAATTGAGTCTGAATGGAACTTAATCGTGGCGATGATGGCAAAGCTTTTCAGTCTCTCTTAATTTTCCTGTTCCCGGCGTGTACCTTCAGGGCTAATTGAAAAGATGCAAGTGTTAGGCAGACACAGTCCCTCCTGTAACTGCAGCGCTGCTCTTTGGACTATCAGACAATTCTATACGCTTGAAAGTTTGCAATTAAGCTACTAAACACTTCAGCAGATGGTCTTTCTAAGCAGCAAAGTGTTTATGACTTTTCTGTTGGCGCAGAAGAATGCGATCACATAAATCTAGAGATGGAACATTTAGTAGGTGCCTTTATTAGAGCTGGATCCAGTCAAGCGGACTGGAGAACCTCAGGCCGAGCAGATTCCCATTTTCTTACCACTGTATCATCTCACCTTCACGGTGTGCCTGGCAGAGGGGAGATACTTCTGAAACAAAGCTGTAGGACGAGTCTGGGTCTGGTGGGACTGTGCTCGGGTGCAGCTCGACCTCGAGATTTCGGTCCCTGGGCCAAAGTTTGCCCCTGGTCGAGCAGGTGTAATTCTTGTTGAACTACGTGGGAATCCCACAGTTTTAAATAAAACCAGCTCTTGGCCCATTATCCACTTATACTTGCCCTGTGCCCGGGGGCCAACACACGCAGCATTGACAAGTGATTGGGGCTTGCTGGAGAGCCCGAAGCTTTGCTACGCAGGGCTCGAATAAAGCAGCGTTTCAGGCAGCAGGAGCACGTGCCAGTTTCGTTTGTCTGAATTTCGTCACTCACAATAAAGGCCCTTAAAACCCACGAATGACTCTCCAAGAAAACACAACCCCCCCAAAATTATAACTCCTAGCCGTGTCAAAGCTTAAATAAATACATACGTCAGCCGCCGGGACCCTGGATGTCAGTTTCCAAGGCTGCATCGCTCCAGACTAGTCTGTAAATAATTTTTGTTTTTATTCAGGGCTTTCAAACCACATCACTAATGGGCTGGGCTTGTGGTTCTTCATTTGCATATTCTGTGTTTTGACCTAAATTGAGTTAAATGCAGTGGGAGAAGAAACAAGGCTCAAATTCCACTAACAAAATAAAGCAGCTCGTGTGAAATCAGCATCTAGCGATGGAAAAAATACGCAACTGAATGGAGCCCTGCGCCGCTTATTTAACTCAAACAAGGTCTCCTTAATGACAAACACTCCCATCTTCAACTGCATCGCAGACACTGATGGAAAAACTTGGCATCTCTCTTTGTATGGGAGTACGAGGCAGAACCGGTGAGGACTTTTTCCTGCCACCCCCTTGCCAACTGTACATTCCATCTGACTGAGGATTACTGATAATTTTTGGCAACTTCGTGGCTACAGAGGGCTCTTCTGTACAACTATTTATTTATCCAGGACTTCAGGAATTTGTTTTTAACAGAAATTTCAAAAACGCTGTAAACAAGGAATGTGCTAATTGTATTAACAAAAGGATCCCTACACCAAGATAACGTCATTTTTTCTCACCGGCTCTTTGGGGCCAAGCTCCTCAGCTGGTGCAAGCTGGTGGAGCTCCTCTCATTTTGGTGGACGCCTGCCAAATTTACAACAGTTGAGGATCTTTCCCAGTAGAGTAAAAAACTTATAAAAATCTGAATAAAAAGGCAACACACTTGGACACGGATCCCATCGAGAGCCCTGCAAACTAAGGAGAGGAAACGGGCCAAGGCACTTATGCCCATTTTTCACTAGAAAAATGGAGACAGAACAGTAGTTGACTGTGAGAGTGGCTCTAAGGATCTAACTGTCTTCTGACCCAATGCAGTCCTGTAGACAGCCTGGAACCCTTCAATGGGCAACTGGTGCGACCTTGGCAACAATGCACTGGGCACTTTGGCCATCTTGCATGTTCGAGAGAATAAACTACAGCCATTCTGCGGCTGCCCTTGGAGACAACCATGGGGCTGTGCTGTCCAACCACCCACCATCAGTCTGAAAGCGTTTAGAGCGCTAAGGTGTGAATGGGAAGAGGAAAGGTGGAGAAATGAGTGGCTGAGCTGGCCATGGGCAGGTGGCAGGGTTCCTCTGAGGAGGAGACAGCAATGGCAGTGAGCTGAGCTTGCTTCAAGTGGTATTAAACTGCCACTTCATTGACTAGCTTTTGTTTTCTACCAAACTAGACAGACTCCAGCAGAGCCCTGGGCCACCTCTATCAGGGCATGTAGACATCCTGAAGTAGATTATGTAGGTTGTCAGGACCTCTGAAAAAGCTGAGAACCGAGCTCTGGCCTCCTGTGTCCCCATCCAGAGCTCAGCCCACTCTTCCCTAAATGTCCTGGAAAATCTCAGGACGAGATTAGAAACTATTACTTTCACCACAAAAAAATTCAATGACAACTTTTTGGTTTTCAGCGACAGAAAGCTGAAATGTTTTAGTTTTGAACGAAGTTCTTTCCCCCTGCCTTTGGGTACTGAAAACCAAAGAATTTTTACAAGCAAACCTGCTTTTTTTCCTGGTTTGAACAGAATGTTTGCTACTCACTCAGAGCCTCAGGATTTTTTCAGCATTCAAAGTTGAACATTTTCTGATGCATTGCTAGAGAAACGAACGGCTCTTTTTTCCCCGACAAGACCAAATCTTCATTGACAATCACAGTGAAAGGGAAAATTTCCTATGTTTTTTTGCCTTCATCAAAACTGTGAGTGGTGGGAAGGAAGGACACATGGGCTGTGTCCCACCTGAACGTGAGGAAGAACTTCTTTACTGTAAGGGTCACAGAGCTCTGGAACAAGCTCCCCAGGGAGGTTGTAGAGTTTCCTTCTCTGGAGACTCAAGACCCATCTGGATGTGTTCCTATGTGACCTGTCCTAGAATCTATGGTCCTGCTCAAGCAGGGCGGTTGGACCTGATGACCTCTAGAGGTCCTCTCCAACCTCTAATGATCTGTGTCTGTCTGTGTGTCCCAGTAGCGCCATTGTAGGACCAGCTCTGGGAGAGTTATGTAGACTCAGTTCAAGTAGACTCAGTACTAGTCACAGCCCCTTCCTGGTCCCCCACCTTGTACTCAGCAGGGAGCAGAAAGTGCTTTTGAACTACGTGTGCATGAAGCTGCCCAGCACCCAAGGGAGTCACCAACTGTGGCTGCTCAGACACCAGTGCCGCCACACCAGTGCCCACATCCAGCCAGTCCACTCCAGGCAAGATAGCTGGCCCTTGCTCACTGCACCTTGCCAGGGTCAAGCTGGGAGTTTTGTGGGCAATTTACACTCATTTAATTTTCATGGACTCCTGAACTGCTTTTGCTGTGCTGTCGTAAATCTTGTGTGAAAATTTTGACCATGATTTAGATCAAGTCAGTTTGGTGGTAAATAGGCAGCGTAGAACTGGGCTCTGCCTCTCCAAACACTCCACTGGAACTAGGGACGCTGAACTCCTAGGCTAGGAGTCTACTTTGTGTACCTGGCATAACTAAAGCTGGCCAGCAAATGGCTTTGGATTTAGCCTCCTGTGCTTGGCTTTCAAGTTAGTCAACACTACCTTCGCCTTGAATTAACAGTCCATGCACATACTACGACCGAAGCTCCATACGACAACTTACTGAACTACGGCTTCACAAGCACATGCCTTAGTGCTGAGTAGCGTGGACGCTGGCTCACAAGTGCCTGTGTGGCTCTGAAGCAGGAAAAGCATTATTTGACAAAAAAATTGGGAATTTCTGCTTTAAAAGGTTTAATCATTTTTAAATGCAAAATAAAATATTCATAAAGTAACCCAAAGACGTTAAAATGTTCCCTGTGAGGGAAATTATCTCTTTTTAAAATTATCCCTTCTTCTAATAAAGTAGTAATTTATGTAATCCGTATAAAACCACTAACACTCATTCTTCTATTTTTAAACAGCATTGGAGAGCTTTCCCAAGGCCTATTTTATTTTTATGAGAAGGATTTAAAATCATGATGGGCCAGATTCTTCCACACTTCTATCTGCTGACAAGTAACACACCGCTGCCGTAACGCGGGTGAGCGGCAGCGAGGGATGTGCCGCTGAGCGGAACGTGCACCACTCCACCAGCCGCAGCGGAGCAATACCCGGCTGACAGATTCACTGCCCCGAACACAAGGCCATCTGACTTGGAGCCTGCTGAACAAGTTGTAAATCAAGAGATCTTTATGTTTCTAGACACACATTTCAAGAAAAACAAGGATAAAGGATCTCTATGTGGAGCTGTTTGTTCTACCCAGTCTCTTACCCAGCGTAATGTTTTCATTGCTTCACTACGAGCCTGCGTATCGTGATGTGTCCAGGCTGCGTAGGAGGGAGCTTTACCCTTTCAAAGCAAGTCAGGGCTGCATCCCTGGTTTGCACCCAAAAACACTGCAGCTGAGTCACAGTGCTCCCTGGGGCTTGCTCCTCCAGGGATGCTGCCGTGCTCCAACCCGCACCGACGACACGCAGAAAGGAAAACCTGCCCTTAAGGAACCGTGCGCCCGTGACTCACAGGGCTTCAGTTTTGGATCTGGTTAGTGTGGCAAGACAGAGCGAATGAACTGTCCTGGAAGTGACAGAGGATCTCACATGGCATCGCAGACACAAACCGAGGGAGACACTCTATCGTCACCACTCAAACGAGCCGCGGGTGAAGTCTACTCAGATAACAAAACAATCCCGCCTGCTCTCTCATGGTTCCTCTCTGCCCCTTATTTCTCCCTCAAATGATTCAGATATTTTAGCCCTTCCAGACAAAACCTGGAGCTCTAAATTAAAATGTCATCTGTTAGTAAAGAAACTAGGCTATGTTTTTCATTCCTGAGAAAGGACTCACTTATGCTTATGACTATAAGTTGCTAGTGATTAAGCAACTGGCATATTTTCACGCTCATTAAAAGAACCACGGTGTGTTCGCCTTTCTAAGAAAAGGCATCTTGTTTGTAATACTGTAATACATTGGGAACACCTTCTAATTGGCTTCTAGTGCCCCTTGCCAAAATTCAGACACAAGTTTGTTTATTTACACAAGGAAAAAAATAAAACATTGTATAATTAGTCGAGTAATGGACTCCTAAATTCAGCAGCGCAGAGGCATGCAGAACTGACAAAGTTTTTAAGATTCCATTTTGGTTTATGAAATATCTCAATAGGTAGCCCAGACTGCATCATGGCTATTGTAGCAATGTGCTGCTCAATGTGGTGTTTGTGTTGAGATGGAAAACTTTGACATGTTTGATTTTTATGCAAGTCAATTAACTTGTTTTTTAAAACTGTAAGGGCATGCTTTGCAAATAAGATTACTTACTATAAATTATGAGAACATAGGGCTCCATTCAGACAAAAATGTTACACACCCCTTACACATGCATAAGTCTTCAGAATATAGTTCTGCACCCTGACAACCTATTCAGCTAGGGGTAGGAGCTTATTTTGGTCTATTCCATAGGGGCTTTCCCACAAAGATACGAACAAAAGGGGATAGAGACTTAATTAGAATGTCTCTCTGCACCCCACCTCGCTTTGCACCACCCAGGCAATTCCAACAGGCCAAAACCTCTCCTTATGTGGTGAAGGCAGGAATTCTTTTTTCAGTTAAGTCAGCCCACAGCAGAATTAGCAATGGTATGTCCCCCTAACCACAGCACAGACAGACATTTGGCCATTCCCACCTGCGAGGTCTGCTCTCAGCACTCACACTTAAGCATGGTCTATTGACTGCAGTCATGTCCATCTGTTAACATAACGTTCATTGTGCTTGGCCCCGGCTCAGACGGGACCCCAGCACCGAGGCATCAGCGCAAAGCCGTCCCTGGAAGAAATGACACTGAAAAGCAGGGATGACACACAACTCTCGCAGATGAAGATGGCAGAGATACCGCGGTCAGCATGAACCACTTCCTTGCGGTGCTGCGAACATTTAGTCAAGACTTGTTGTGTCCAAAACGCCGATTCTCCAGTGGGTGCACGAGAAACTCAGGATGTCTCTTTGGCATCCAAAATACAACATAAAGAGCTGTGGATGTGTGCTTGGGGCTCAGAGGTGACCACAGTGCCAATACATACACAAAGCAAATCCAGAGACAAGTATGAGTCAGAGAAACAAAAACGGCAGAGTTTTGTCCAGGTCCTTTCCATTCTTCCATGTGGAGGGAATCTTTACCTAAGCAAATCATCCCATTGACTACATATGTGAGCAAGAACTGCTTGCATGAAGAAAGCTTACTGGATCTGGTCCCTGCTTCATGCACACTGAGATATAAAGCCAACACTTACTAAGTCTAAGACTTGTTCCTATTAGTTTTGAATATTAGGTTAAGGCACAGGAGACCACACAGCAGAGCACTTTGTCTTCCTTGCCAGCTCCAGTCTAGGTAATGAAGTCATTCTTATTTGAGTTTGACTTTAGATTGTTGGTTCTAATTTACAGTCTGCAGCACAGATAGTTCTGTATTTTGCGGATTGGCCATTTACCTTAAAATGTCTTTTACCTAGACAAAAAGTTTAAAAACAAGGAGAGAAGACTGAGAAGATTAAGCGACAAATGGCTTTCCTTGTGCCTTGGACACATTCTGGACAACGTCCTCACAGTCTGCTATCAGAGCTCACTCTCAGCTTAGAGTAGCAAACTCGTACTCATAGAAATAGTTACACACGTCCACAGGAGCACATGTGAGCATGCAGACACTCAGAAAGGGGGATTCAGCCAGAACCCCTTCCAAAGTTGGGTTCCAAAGTTATGTTCAGAATAGGGTAAGATGCTGCTGTGATCAGAAATCAGCCATGTCATCAGAAATCAGAACTGGCCCGCCACGGAAGGAAAGATACTTCCCATTCATCAGGAGAACCAGCGTGGCTACGTGCCTCTGAGCAGCCTTACAATGTCGGGTCAACTGTTGTTACTGGCAAGACACTGCTGTGGAAAGCCTGCAAGAGAATCAGGGACTCATCACTACCAGTATGTGTTGCTATGGACACCATTGAAGAAAAGCAAAATCATTTGAGAAGGAAATAAAGGACTCTTTTCCACCAATAGTGACGGACACTCTAATAGGTTAGTGATCCTGGTGGAATGCTAATCGACAGCACACAGAAAGATTTGGAAGTCATGAAACTTTTAATATCCCTAGTGAAGGAGTAAATTCACGCAGTGCATCTTCATACAGACAGGATCTGCGTAACACTTAGTACCAGAAACAGGCATCACGTGTCGATGCCCTCAGTGAGTCAGATAATACTTTTGTCTCATGAGTCTTTCTCTCAAGCTACAAGCCATATTCACCTGCAGAGCCCACCTACACTGTCCTGCAGAACCAAACACATAACCGGAGCCAAGCTCCTCACTTGGCTAAACCTGCAGAGTGCACCTGTCACCAGCAAAGCAAGGGATCTGCCATCCGACTTCAGCCGTGAGGCAAACTGATTTTCCCACTCCTCCCAGCTCTGGCGAATAATTTAAATGTATGCTCAGAGCTCACAAAAATCAGCTCTTTGTCAAATTTTTGGTGAGCTGAAAAGTAAGAAATACCGGCTCACAATCACACCGAACGCCCTGCTCAATGTAAAGAATTCCATTTGGATTGAGATGGGGCTAAAAGGGCATGGGTTTCTGTACAAGAACTGAAAATGTCATTCAAAACAAAGACAAACCTTTTAAATTGAAACATCACTTGAAATTACCCTGAAAACATCAGAACAAAATAGTTCATTTTTTAAAAAAATTGTTGAATGTTTTCAAAGCTGGAAAGTGGCCACGTTTTTCAGCTGGATGTGAGTCTGTAAAATGCTACCCTGCCCTCAGTCACCAGTTTTGCCCCCAAAAGCCTGCTGAGATATTTTTCTCATCTGTACTGGAGGATAAATCTATTGACCTCAGGAAGACAACTTGCACAGGCTGGGCCAGGAGCATTTACTGTTTTAACAGAACCTAAACTGTTTTGAGCTATTTACAGCAGAAATATAGAAACAGGGACATTTTCTCTAAGGGACCTTCAATCTAGTTTCATTTGCAGTACAATGAAATGAATCCAAAATACTAAGAAGAGGGACAAGGGTTACAGCATAAACTATGGAGTTGCTCAGTAAGGCTCGAAGGCTGCAAAATCTCTTGAAATCAATAAAACATTTGACTCACATCTTGCAAGCCACACCTCAGAAATGATGCTCAGGAGCATGTGAGGCAGGAGAAGATTTGGGAGTGATTTGCGTTAGGGCTGTTTCATACTTGCAGCAGAGCTACTCAAGGATTTGGGGGATTCAGATCTACTTTTCAGGGCTACACCAATATTTACTTTTTTGTTTTGTTTTTAAAGGAAATTAGACTTGATGGGCTGTGCCATGTATATGTCTATCTGTTCTCTCAGCTATGAATATGAAACTCCTGACAATAACAAACCCCAAAAGCAATGGTGGGAAGAGATATTTAGTAGCTCCCACTATTAAATTCAGCTATTATTAAAAAAGCAAGGAACCAACACAAGGCCTTGCCCTGTGGGATGGATGGGTGGACAGACTAGGATTCAGGCCATGTCTCAGAGTGCCGCTTATTCCTGGTTGGTATCACCTGGCTTGTGGTTCACAGGCAAGGCAATGCTCCCCAGGAACAGGAGGGTCAGGTTAGTGCTGTCTAAGACTGGCTCCAGATATATTTGGTAAACGAGCTCCAGAAATTCACTTTCAAGATATAAATTCACAGGAAACCAGGTTTCACATGTTCTTTGGCTTAATATTTTATAAATATTAATATTTATATTATTTTATAAATTTTGCATTTTTCCCTCAGTGTTCCAAGCATTGCTTGCAGTGAACAGTGCAGCAGGTCACCAGAGGCTGCAGTTTAAGCTGTCCCAAACGTGACTATACGAAGATCTCTGGCCAACTTCTAAGTCCATGTGTTGTATCCTTTTCTGAAGGTAGGTCTGCAGAGAAAGCAGAAGCCTCCTGCTCTGCCTAGGGATAGTTCTCTTTGGGTCAGTTGGTGCACAGGCACCAAACAGACAGGTATTGTTACACCAGATCCTCTACCTGAACAGCCACATAAGTTTCTCCTCTGCCCTTCAACACAGCTGCCCACTACAAAGTGACTCAAGGAGTCCTAATAGCAGACTTCCATTTTAACTCTATTAAAATTGCAAAGGCTCTGCTGGAAGCTTCTCAAAAGCTCCTCACGAGTGGGCAATGCAGATCCAGAATCCATTTATTTTACAGAAGAAAGAAAGGGATGATAAAAGAGCCCATGCTTTGCTTTGGTTTTATAGCGAGCTAAAGAACTCCCACAACGCTGAACTTCCAAAGAAAAAGAATTGTGCCATCTCATAAAATATCTACTATTTTATTGAAAAAAGAAACATTTTCATTGCAATATTATGGCCACCCTTAGAGAAATACAAGAGACAAAGGGAAATTTCACTGATAGCAAATCACTGTGACAACAGCAGAAAGATTTTAGGCAATGAGAAATAGAGACTTCTGAAAAGACTTACAAGCAGATTAAGATGTTCAATTCATATAAGACAGTTAATGGGAATAAACAAAAAAAAACCCCTAATGAGGTCGATATGTTTATTGGCTGCATCTGCAGAGGCTGGTACAGAACTGAAATGAAAGAGGGAGGGGACAACCACTCCTTCAGCATGTGACAGCATCCTCCACACTGCTGAGAGGCAGGAGAAGGGGAAAAAAAAGCAAAGGGAAGGTGGCACTGCCTTAGCTCTACCTCCCCCATCCTCCCTTTTGCCCTACAAATCCACACTGGGAGAAGATATGGCTTAGAATTGAACTATTTTGCTTTGGAATTTCTCTTGCCCGTGAGAAACTCTCAGTCGTCTTCTTTTTCTCATTACTTCAGAATGACCACATTTGGACTTGGGATTTTCTGCAGCTCCTAGGGAAGTTAAGTACCTAAATCCCCACTTTTTAAAAAAGAATTGCACCTATTACCTCTTCTTGTTTTTGAAAAAAAAAACCCCAAACAAAATTTTACTACAACTGACTCTAAAATTCACAGTATCAGACACAAATGTGAGCGGCAAGGCTACATCTGCTGCGTTTCACTGAGTGGTGCATTATTGTCTCCTACTGAGAGCCGCGAATTTCTGCATCCAAAACACAAACTGTAACTTTATTACCCGTTTTTGTCTGCTTGTTGAACAAGATGTCTAATCGTAGGCACCCAGACCTGAAAAAATTAACCTTAAGCTCTGCTGGCATTTCTCTGAAGCTTTAGGAGTAAGAGGAACCGAGTCTGGCTGTCTGAAAAGTTTCATTCAGATTGCCTTAAATATTTTGTGGATGATTGCAGTCTGAACATTTGACTACATGCCACTTCATTAGACTCACTCATTTTTTTTTGTTGTTCGTACCATAGATGGGAAATTAAAAATCATCTCTTTAAAAACTCTGATATTTAATTTCCCACAAGATACGGGAGATATTTGGGGCAGTGTCTGGAAAAAAATTAGGATAATAAGGTGTATAAATCTCTGCTTCATTTGAAACAAGGCATAAAAGCCAACCCCACATTAATTTTTCTGCTGAAGGAACTTCAATAAGTTTTAAAGTAAGTGTTTCATTTACTGCCACATGCCACACATACATGGCAAACAGTTTATCCAAACCACAACACTCAGCTGTTCCTGGTTAGGTGAACCAGCCCTCCCTGAACACCCAAGCTGCTCGTTGTTCCCTCGGGACTCCCCGCCAGGGTGCTGCTGAGCACTTTGGCTGGATCCAAGGGTGAGCAGTCCCTCTGTGGAGGTGACTTGGGGTTGAGTACATGCTTTAGGTTTTGTTGGCTCAGACCAGAACGGTCTGCACGTTTGAGAACAGCTTAAACGCAGCGTGACTCCCCCTGACGTGGTGGTCCAGCTGTAATGGCTTCTCCACGTAGTTTTCAGGGAACATTATTAGACTTCCCAGTTAACGAGAACACTCTACTGTGTGTACACACAACTGTACTGGGTTTGTGTGGCCATGTTTTGTTTTGGTAGTGGGGGTGCTACAGGGGTGGCTTTGGTGAGAAGCTGCCAGAAACTCCCCCTCTGTCTGATGCAGCCAATGCCAGTCAGCTCCGAGACAAACCCACTGCTGGCCAAGGCACAGCCCATCAGCAGCTGTGGTGCTGATGGGAAGAGAGAAGTTAAGATGTGAGACAAATTCCTCTGCAGACACCAAGATCAGGGAAGAAGTGGGGAGGAGGTGCTCCAGGTGTCAAAGCAGAGATTCCCCTGAAGCCTGTGGTGAGCCAAAAGTCTGGGCTGAGATAAAGGGAGTTAAATAGGACAGAAAAGGAAAATAATACAAATAATAAAAAAGCCACCCAAAATTCATCATCTTGATGATAAAAGAACAAGGATACACAAAATGAGTGAGGCATGATGCACTTGCCCACCATCTCCTAACAGGTGCCCAATCAGTTCCCAGGCAGTGGCCCCCAGCTAGATTTCCCTCCAGTTTACATACTGGGCACAAGGTCATACGATCGAGAGCATCTCTTTAGCCATTCTGGGTCAGCCATTCTGCTGTGCCTCCTCTGGCCTCCTGTGCCCCCAGCCTACTTTCTGATGGGGTGGTGTGAGAAGCTGAGAAGTCCTTGACTTAGTGTAAACCCTAACTAAAACATCACTGTGTTATCAGCATCACTCTCATCCTAAGTCAAAAACATGGCACTGGAACAGCTACTGGGGAGAAAATTAACTCTGTCTTGGCCAAAACCAGGGCAGGTGGGCACCTGCTGTCCAGTCAGGGTCAACCCACCACAATGACATAAGAATCCAGTAAGCTACTTGGTGAAAAGAGGCTTTTCACATCCTGTTGAAGCCAAGAGCCTATGAGCAGATAGATAGAGGAAAAACATTTCTAATGGAGCACTGAGATTTAATTTAGGGTTTGATTATGACTAAGATAGTGAGTGAGGTTTATTTACAAGATCTTTAAGGTTCAACTCAATGACCTCATTTATTGTGCAAAGTATCACCTACGAAACAACATTTTACCTACTTGTTCCGAAAGGATATGATGAAAGTCTGCTCAATATTAACAGAGTATTTCACCTTGTCTCACCGGGCTATTAAATCCCTCCACCAGTTGATGCCTGTTTACGCTAATTTTTGAGCAATATTCCTCACGATTCTGCTGCTCTATAAAACAACTAGAGTGCCTTTGGAGGAACAAATCTGTGCAAAGGGCAAGCTAAAATGAACCAAGTATGCTGTATCTCCAAATGTCCAAAGCAAAGTAGGTGGAGGAGGGTAATAAAATTATCTTCTGTCCATTTTTTCCACTCACAAACAATGTTATGAAGTGCTTGGAATACCAGAAAGCTCATTTTAAAACAGAGGAGTGATGTTTACAGTGGCCCTTATATAAATACGTATGGAGTTTATGTACGTTTTCCCCTAGAAGTTAAAATCAGGTTATTTACTGCTGAGAAAAGGTGCTGGAGGGTTTTACTGCACAGGTACCACACAGTGGCTTGGCAGACATATTCTGAACCACAGCCTGCTCCACCCTTTGTTCAGAGAAATGTGTGTTCAGAGCTGCGTGACTGGGGGTCCCTCCATAGCACTATCCAGGCTATGAGCCCTGGATAGTGCCACTGCCTTAACTAAAGCAAACTAAGAGTGAGCAGAATGTTTTCGTACTGGTAGACAGAAGATGATTTTACTGTAGGGTACTTTGCACCACAGAGTGGAGCAGATACTTCCCACTAATACAACAGAGTATGGCCCTTGCATCTGCTGCATCTTCCTCTAGACCGTGGCTTTGCATCCAAGCCGGGTAGTGAGTTCCTGGGAGTAGGTCAGATATAAAGATAGTGCTACGTCAGAAGCAAAATACTATTAGTGTTGTATTATACAAGGGATATACTGGTTATAATCTCCTGTACGAAACCCTCCCCCGCAAACCAAGCAACAATGTACCCTTATTGCTCCTAAATCACCAATACTGATCAAATGTCTTCATTCCTGCTTCACTTTGCTCTTGGGACTGAGAATCCCTGCAAGCATGTCAGTTCTGGTGGTGGCTTTGTGATCTGGATCTACACAGAGACCAACAACTCATTCTACACAGCCCACTATGCAGGCATCAGATGACTGTGGCTTTCAGTTACTACCTCTGGACTGAAGCCAGAAGCCTAGCGGTGAAAAGCTCTTTATACCATTACCAATCCCTCGAGCCACCCAGTCCTTCTCCATTGCATACAGGTTTTTAGTGTTGTGCCTTAAGATCTGTTCTGGTCCTGAGTAACGTTCTTTGTGATGGGAGTCTTGCCACTCCCCCTCTCATGACAGGGGGAAAAAAATTGAAGAGGGAGTGTGAAACCTATTTTCAAACTCTGTTATGATTATCTGATGCAGCTACTAGACCTGGATTATCTGAGGGAGAGACTTCAGTCCTGGGGAACGTCTGTCTTGGGTGAAGACTCCAATGTGGTCTAAGACCTGTGCACCTTCAGTCAGGGCTGCTGCCTTCAGCTTGTTGGTAGCTCTTGCAGAGGAGCACCCGTGTGCTGCCAGAGACTCTCATAAGGATGGCTGTGAAGCTTTCTGGGATGGCTGCAAAGCTTTTGGGGATAGTTGCAGGCTGGCCGGGACGAAGTGCACATACACATTGGTCTGGTCTTGAGCACTGGTTCAGAACCAGGTTTAAATAAACCCCTGGAGAGGGCAGAATGTACAACTTGCCCCCAGAGCATCTGTTCTCAGCTGGTTTCCATTTAAAACATCCACTGAAAGAGTTAGAGGCTGAATTTTGCCATCTCTGCAGCACCCGTCCTCCAGTTCGGCAGAGAAAACTGACTTGCTGTGACGTTATACCTGTGCAGATCTTTCTTCATAATCTTTTCACTCAGACTTCTCATAGAGCAGCTGCTTTTCCCTACAGAGTTCGCTGCAGGAGACTTAACAGTAACACATTGGTACCCAGCCTTCACGAAAGAGGGCTGTAAGCTGCTGATCCTGCAATAACACCTCGAAGGATTTAGAGCCTTTAATGTTGATTGCTGAATATTTCTGTTCCACTCTGAACCAGTCCAACAGTTGTTTCAAGTGAACGTATTCATTCCTTTCCTCTTCACCATTGGAGCTTCTCGCTTGGTCTGGGAGCAAGAAAGAGGGAATGAAAGGGTCTCTTCAGATTTGCTGTAGCTGCTCTCTTAAAAGAGAGCATTGACACAGGTTCTGCAGCTCTCGCGTGCAGCAGGGCTCCCCGAGGACCCGCAGGCACAGCGAGACTGCAGGATCCTTGTGGGCGCTCCAGGAGAGCGCGTCCGTTCTCCTCCCTGCTGGACAAGAGTATCGTATCTATGCCTAGCATGGATCTACCAGGTGGCAGCATTCCCCTGCCAACATACCTTTGGTTTGGCTTACCTTGAAAGCGATGATGTTATATTATATGATGACGTCATTATATTTATTTCAACTTTCAATGAAGATTCCTGGCAAACCTCCGAGCTGGAATATCTTCTTTTTAATGGATCCAAGATCCAGCCAGCATGGTGCAGATTACATTTATATAACACAACCCAAGTAAGGTGAACTGCTAGGGAGTTTTTTAACAGCTGTTGATGTTACTAAATTAAGATTATTTCTCTGTTAAATCTATGGAAGAGGAAAAATTTGCCCAGTATTTGTACAAACACTGCTGCTCTAATGTCTAGCCGCGGTTATTTTTGTGATGACTCCATCATGCACTCAGGCAATTGCAAGAATTTATCTTTGCGGTGATGTTTTGAAAAGGATAAAATGAACCAAATATGTTTTTTCAGTTAAGCCCAGGTGTGAGGACACCACAGTTCAGTGCTCCGTGTGATGAGGCTTTCCCAGCTAGTTCCTTTTCCTCACGCTATCTGGGCTAATTTCGAATGAGCTTACTACAAACATTTGGGCAACTTGCTCTGGGCGATTTTTTTTATTCTTTTATCAACTCTGTTACTCTCAGTGCTTTTAAATTAGCCTAAAGCATCACACTTTTTGTTAGGAGCCGCATGATTTTCCTGACAAACACAAGAATAATGCGTTTGAGACTGCTACATCGGACCCTGTTCTGCACTGGAAAGGTAATGGCTTGGGCACTGAACCTGGTATCGTCTATCAAGAACCGCTCCTTGAACACTGGGCCTTAACGTTACTAGATTTTGAAGAAGCACACGGTGTGAGAGAACAAATTATCCCAGATAAAGACTAACCATGCTGATGAAGAAGACAAAGTCCTGAACTTCTCGCAAAGAACTGCTGCACATAGGGACTCGACCGCGGTCATGCAGTCTGTGGCGGAGATAGAAATGAATTTAAACTTACAATTTAAAGACACTAAAAATTGCGAAGAAAGAAACTGAAGAGTAGCTAAAAGCAAACTTTCAACCTTTCCCTTCTTATTTCTTCCCCGCAGTGGTCTCTGTGAGGTCTTATGATGCCACTATGATCAGCAATCAAAAATTGGCCGTGTTATGAATTGATTTCAATTTACAAGAGCCATAATTCAATTTTGCTTTAAAAACAGATTACAAAATCTAATACGGAAAAGATTTGCATAGAAACATTAATCAGAAAGATATTTTATTTGTTTGGCTTGAAACACTTCCACAACAAGCCAAACATTTCAACACTAGGGCAGGAGGACCAGAGAGTGAACCTGACCAGAAACAACAGTGAAAGCTACGGGTTTATTTTTGCTCTTCCAGCTGAAAAAATCCAGCTATTTATTTAAAAAAAAAAAATCACTGGTCTTGTGGATGGTGAAGCTCGATTTTTTAAAATCCAAAATATTATTGTAAATCTATCAGCTACAGGGTGTCACTAGCTGAGAACACTTGTATGGATGTAACTTGCTGATGGCAAGGATGATCGGGTTAAAAAGAAGACAGACACAGTGGTGGAGAAGGAGATGATATAAAGAAGACATGTACTTCACACTCATGTAACTCTCCCAATTGCTCACACCTCTCTGCACACACAGCAACTTAAAATCTTTAAGCATCAGTCAAGAGGTGGTTTCCAGATGACGCCTCTGTTCGCCCCATTGCTGGGATCACAGACAGATAAAACATGGGCCGAGTCCCCTTGCTAAGCAGTGGGAATATTGCTTTAGTAAAGTTTGTTAATGGGGCAAAGGACCTACTATTGTAATCCAGTGACATTTTCAACCTTCGGAGAACTTTTGTTGACATTCCCAAGTCCCTGGCTGCCATCCCAGCATGAAATAGTTTCTGTTCACATAATTCTCGTGTTTACCAGTCATGAAAACCTCTTGCTTTGGGCTTTTTTTTTTTTAAATAAACTTTTTCTTTTTTTTTTTTTTTTCTTTTTGCAAGTGAAACTCTGTCTAAAAAAATATTGGCCCCAGGCATAGAAGGTTTTGCATAAATTCATATGTGATGAATGGCTGATTTTAATGTTATTTGGGTATTTGTCAGAACCTAACAAATATACATGGTAATGGTGGTTCATAAACTTAAACATCTCAATATACCCTTTCTTCTAGAAATAAATTACGTTTGTTTGCCCTGCCTGGAGTCCTAAGGTAGCCGACATTAGGAATATTTTAAATGTGATCATCCATCCAGCATGTCTTTCAGGCGCCACGAAGATTAAATGAAAGAATCATAAGATGAAGGTCTTTAACTTTTAATCCTTTTACAATGAACCCTTAGATAGACATGGGGGCAGGGTGCCTTCTATGTGAGTAATAATGCCTCTGTTCCTCTTCACTAGGTTAATGAATACCCTAAATGTCCTAAGATCTGATTTTCCCCCCCCCAAACTATTGAAATTAGAAGCAAAGAGACGGGTGGTAAAACGCCCCGAAAGAGAGAGGGGGAATGAATATGCATTCGGAGACAAGCGAGCTAAGCAGTAGAGCAAGCAGGGCTGGGCTGTGTCAATGCAATGGTTTCAGATAATGAGCTTCGATTCCCTGCGAGTTTCGGGAGCGAGAAAAAAAGAAGTTTAGCGATTCCAAGATAAACAAGGAAAAGCCTTTCTGCGCTGCCTCTCAGCAGCACGTGGAGCGGCTGTTTGAGCTGTTAGTATCTCTGAGATACCGACCGCCGGCTCGCCCAGCACGGAGGAGTCAAACCCTGCCCCGGCCGCGGCGGGTCCGCACAGAGCTGCTGCCGGTGCCCCGGGGGGCTGGAGCGGAGCCCGCGGGCTGCTCCCGCCGGGACCGGCAGCAGCGGAGCCGGCGGCCGGTGGGGAGCGGCGCCGCGGGGAGGGGGAGCGGCGGGACACCAGGAACGTCCGGGGAGAGGCGGGACACCGAGACAGCTCCGAGGAGGGGTCGGGACACCGGGAACCTCCCGGGAGAGGCGGGACACCGGGCAGCTGCGGAGAGGGGCGGGCGCGGGGAGCCCGGTGCTCCCCGGCCAGCGTAAGGGAAGCTGAGACAGTGCGGAGCTGCCCAGTGCTGGCGGGAGCCCGAAGGGTTAAGCCGGGCCGTGCTGGGACGGGTGGGGTGAGGGGTGCGGGGCTGTCACCGATCGGGTAAGAACGTGTCTGCGCTGCAACCCCCAGAGAGCGAGGGTCAAGTTTCCGAGTGTCCCACCACAATGGAAGGTGTGAAGGACACGTGTCCCCTTGTAAATGAAATGTCAAGCGGTTAAAAAAAGCCCCCAACCCCGAACCAGCTGCCGGGGAGTTCATTCTGCCGCCGAGCGGGGCCGGCCGGGACCCCCCCGCAGGCGGCACCGGCCCCTCCACCCCACCCCGGGGCACTCCCGTGGTGGAGGTGCCACAAGATGCCCTTAGAAGTGAGTGGGGAGCGGATTCTCACCTCCCCCTGCTACGAAAGGTCCTGCTGAGCGTGGAGAACACGGTGGGGAGAAGAGATACCCCCTCCCCCGCGAAGGTGGGCAAAGCAGAAAGCAAACAGGATCCAAACAGCTCGTGTTTTAGTGGTTGACTTTAATTCTGCACTGCACTTTTACTACAAGGATATAAAGAATAAATAGCAGATACTCTTCATTTACATAGGATTAAGTCATTCAAACTGTTCTCTCTATTTACAATAACATTGTGCTCTAGGCGTTTACTCTTTTTTAATTTTAAATCTAAAGTCCATGAGGAAAAAGAAAACAAAAACTCACACACACGCTTTCCGAATAATGGAAAATAGCTTTAAAACGTTTTCTTATTAAAAAAAAAAGTTTGGTATTTTTTCATCCTTTTATTAAAAAAACAAACAAACAACCCCCCATAAAAACCAAACCAAACAAAAAACCCAAACAAAAAACTACTTCGCCAAAGCGAAGCAACTTCTCTTTGGAATATAAATTAAAAAAAAAAAAAAGATAACATTAGCAACGATCAGGGTAATAGTCTGAAAAATACAGTAGACGCTGATTATTTCACGTATAATACTGACCTTTTAATAGTATATTAAACCGGTGCCATATATACACACAATATACATTCTCCTACACGTTACAGTGCATTACAACGGTAACCAGAAAGCAAATGTCTCTTATTTTTGTTGCAGCCAAGGTCCACGTGAGTCCGCTAGAGCAGGGAGCGCGGAAGGCAGTGCCAGCCCTAGCAGGAGCACTTGCACTCCGCGATGATGGGGTACTGGATGGGTATCCATGTGCACCTCTGCCCGCCCCGCCGCTGGCACCGCCACCTCAGGATCGTTAAATGCACGGACTTGGCAGGTTTGCAAACCATCCCTTCGGGGACTGAACAAGACCTTTTACTGTAGCAGCTGCCCACTTTGACGTACCGGGGCCAAAAGCGGCTGCCGAGATCGTTCCACGTGTATAGGACGGGGCAGAAGGTCTGGGACCAGAGCCACATCTGCAGCTTCCTGCGCAGCTTCTTGCTCAGCCTGTGCTTCTTGCCCGGCTGCAGCCCGTCGTAAAACTCCAGCCCTTTGATTTCGCTGGGCATCGCTCCCGAGGGTCTCTGCCTGAGCAGCAAGTCCAGCTCGGCTAGATCGTCCACTCCGAGCCGGTCCTCGGGCAAGGAAACAGCCATAAAGTTGGGGTCGAAGTGTCCGCCCATGAGGTTCCTTAGCAAGGTCTCGTTAAGATCCTTCTCCTTGGGGTCAAAGATAGGGTCCGGGTGCTCGATTAGATCCACCAACGGCAAGTTGTCGCTGGGAGCCGGTCGGATGTGCAGATAGTGCTGGCAGACGCCCTGCTCCAGCCGGAGACCCAGCAGAACCACCAAAGCGTATATAGTCACAAGGCACTGGGAATGATCCATCCTTGGGAGACCGGTGGGGGGGGGGGGAGAGGGGGGCTGGGTTCACCAAACAGCAGGGGAAGAAGGTGCAAGCAAA